>JAVCKS010011270.1:2487-16174 GCA_032273685.1 Pteraster tesselatus
TAATGCCGTCAAACTGTGGATGTAAGACATCCTGGCTTACTAGCTTTCAGCGCAGTTCAATCTGCAGATGTATATCTTGGTGTTTAACCCATATGTGCCTGAGCACTGTTTCTATTGTTTATGGCCATTGCTTGGTCTACGGGTTATCCCGTAGTTAGGCACATATGGGTTAAACTGCATCTTTAAGGTGATCATGAGACACTTGTTGGTGTCATCACAATACAATCTCATATTTTGGATGTAACACATCCCTGCTTGAATACATGCAAGGTTTCAGGTTGATGACACGTGTTTTTGTTTTTGGATCATATAGGTATTCTGAAACTGCACCTTTAAGGTGACACTTGATATCTCCATTTTAACATGACCTCAAATTGATGTGATACATCCCAGCCCGAATTCATCCAAAATTTCAGCGTGATCGCACATTTTATACATCATTTTAAACTTCACATTTAATTAGGTGGAGATCACGTGACACTAATTGGTGTCATTATGAGAAGACCTCAAATTCTGGATGTAACATATCCTGTCTTGAATACAGCACATTGCCGATCATCAATAATACGACATGTTATCTGCATTAGCACACTACCAAAATATATACAAAACCATGTGTATTATACAGTAGCTTTATACTGCACTAGTAATAAACACGCGTCTACGGAAACCGCACAGCTAGGGTTGTGTGTAGGCCACATCCACAGCTGCAAGGACATTAGCATACAATACTTTAGAACTAGCTTGCGACTGCCTACGCAGGGGGGACACACACATAAGTCTAAGCACAATACATTTTACCACGTGGTGCGACTTGCGACTCATTTTAACAAAGTGGGTCAAATGATAAAACTTTAACGTTCAAAAGTAAAGGTAGGATGATTTGGCACTCTTTGTAAAACTTGTAGAATGTTTAAAGCTCTTTCACATGATGCAATGATTGACAATGAGTCTGTTTCAATTTTTGGATATGATGTCTCGAAATATAACACGTTTATCTAACATAATTACGTCATTGATGACGTAATCGTCCCAAAAACAAATTGCGGTTCATCTACATACTAAAGAATGCGAAGTTTCAAGTCTGTAGGCGTTTTAGTTTTTGAGATTCTTTGCCGAGTAGTTTTACCGAGAAGAAGGGGGGGGAACCCCCACACCTTTAATAGGTTTTCGGCTGTTGCCGAACACCTAATAATTATAAATGCATGTAATACAACCCACCCCAAACCCATCCTTCAGGATTTTAGCACCATCATAGTCCTCTTCCCCAACTCCGTAACCATAGCAACATAACTGTTATGTGGGCATTGTGACACTAGAACATTGCGCTTGCTGCATGATCATTGACAACGGCTTTAATCTTATGGCCAAAAAATTGCTATGCCAATGATTGTCCTATGTGAACACGCGCCTATACTACCGGTGCCCGTTTATTCTTTTTAATGAAACCCTTTCAAGATTAGACCAGGATGTACATGTTTTCAATGCACATTATTTTTTAGACCAATCTACATGTATTTAGACATTACAGTATACTCTTCTCTGCGACGCCATTACTGGGGGGGGGGACCCGAGTACAACACGCATGCGTAATAACGGGGTCGCAGAGAAGCGTGTATGGTCTAAATGGATTGGTCTATAGGACGAGTTTCTTCACGCAATCAGTCAATGTGTAAATGTTTCCTCTCCTTTCTTAATTTCAGTGTCATGATGTGGGATCTTATGAATAAGAATGTTGCCATGCTATGGCTGTTGTCTTGGTTATAGCGCCCTCTTTCAATGATTCATCTTCTTCTTTTTGCAGTGACAAATGTGATCACCAGTGCGCTGCCATCAACTCCGGATAGCAAATTGTATGAAAGTTTCACTAAGCTCATCGCGTCTTTGAGAAATACATTTAATGAGTTATTCAACCGTGGTGAATCAGAAGATGAGGTGCAGTTACATGATGTAGTGATAGGATCTGTGAAGCTGGTGCTTCACGTAAAAAGTCTTAGAGCCCTCCACAACCTCTGGCGTGTTTATTCAAGTGGAGAACTGAAAGCGAGAATAAACGAGATTATCGCACACGGATATGAAGAAGGCGACGAGATGATTACACTGTCACATCTTACACTGTTGGAAGACTACAGACAAGGATGTGATTTCTTCACACGTGTTAAGAAACCAGGTAAAATCATCTCCTATAGAAATTATGCTCTATCTGTAAAATTATGTTGTTGTCAACTAGTTTAATTATCGAACTAGTTATTTGATGTTTTATTCATTTGTTTCAAGGGAAACATGATGATATGTTTAACCAACCACAGCGATATCGTTAAGAACACCGCAATGGTCTTTATCGTTAAATAAGTGCAGTTTTGTTATTATGATCACTAAATGTGCCATGGCCAGAAGTTAAGTGCCCTAGAAGCGGCAGGAAGATACCGCCTGAGATCCCAATCCCCACTTGACAGATCTCTCCATTTCTCCACCATATTGTTGAATAAAATAGAATCATTATTATGGAATCTCCTTTCACTTCACGTCCGGAGGCTTTCTAAGTAGGCATACGGCGTATACCTTCAAACCATGTAGACTACGTACACCACTGTTAAAGAGTATCAACCACCTCCACATAGAAGATACGAGAAAGAAAAAAATGAAAGAAAATTGTGGCAAACTGATGTACCATCTCACCCCCTCCCCCCCAACAAATTAATGAGATGTGCTGCCACAAAAACATCTTGGCTAACCCACCACGGAAATAACTTTGCCCCCTCTGCTATACCGTGGGACCGCCGTTTTAGTGAGATTAAACATGAATAGGGTTATTTACCAATAAAATGAGACGATCGAGTGATATAATTGTATCTATAACGTTGACTTGCAGAACCAAACCCAGCCGATTCACCATCTGCCGAAGAATTTGAAGAACTGTTAAGAAACATCGCCAAAGATAAAGGTAGCTTTGTGAAGCTGTATCCACCATTTGATGCTGATGAGACAGCATTCTTTGAGCAATACTTTGAGAGTCAGCTTAAGAGCTTACCCCCAAGTAAAGTCCTAGATATGATGATTAATAAACCTAAGGTTGCTGCCTGTATTTCATACCGCAGAGATGACACGATTGTGGCATTTGATTACTTCGTGAAATGTTTAGCAGAAGAGCCAAGTGGTAAAGGAAAGAAGTATCTTGACAAAGTGGACAAGGTAACTGTTGAACATATCAGCAGCAGAGATGATATGAATCATATTATGAATGAATTGAGTTGTATGAATAACCTGGTTGAATTGAATCTCAATAACAATGATAAGCTAGGTGGTTCAGCAGCATCATGGGCCCATCATTTTTTGCATTTGAAGCAACTAAATAATCTGTGCATGAGTGGATGCATGTTAACAGGTGAAGATATGTATCATATTGGTGCGGCAGTCAGTTGTGTAAATAACCTGAAGCAATTTAATCTCAGCCGCAATGACAGGCTGGGTGGTTCCGTAGCATTATGGGCTCTCCAATTGAAGCAGTTGAAGAAACTGCAGAGACTGGACATGTGTGGGTGTAGCTTGACAGATGATGATGTGAATCGTGTTCATGGTGCCCTCGGTGACCCTAGTTCCACTGTATTAATATTATAGTTTCACTACTATAGTAGTCGAAATTGTCGAAGTAAAATGTGATACGGGAAGGAAACCATGAGTGATTTTGTAATATTTGGATCGACAGTAATTGTATACGGTACTATCCAAACAATATGTTTTAGAAATGGTTCGGCCATAAGATCCCAATAAATCGTGTATTAAAACTGATTTACTAAAATTAGTATTTCTTTCTGTAATAGAATTTTGCATGATTGTGTACGTCAGTGGGAAAACGCGTTGAACATTATTTACCGGTATGCCAACCAATGTGATTAATAATAACAATGTGGTTTTTTTAACGCGCACGTATCTACCTAACTTACGCATTCCTATTTCCACGTATAGTGGTTGTTGCTCATATTCCAGACCCTGATTTAAATTCCTTATTGCATCTGCAGCCAAAAATGCCCAAGATGCAGGGTCGTATAGCTATCAAAACGTTGTTTGGCTACCACGACAGACTGGTGATTTTAATTTAACCCCAAAAAAGAGAAAAAAAAGGAAGGGCGTATCTTGGTCGGACAATATCTCCTAGGAGATCATAGTGTAACACGGACACCTGCCGGACCATCTCCTTTCACATCCGCATTGGATAACATATAGGGTGTGGTAGTTCGGTATAGTTTCCGGTATACAGTGACATATTAATATGTCAGACAACAAACCTTATTGTCATTGGTTATCATTATCACTGCCGAAAACTACCTCGAATGTTATCAAATGCCTACCAGCTAGATAAAGGGTTGAATTCTGATGTTGGCACATTGATCAACTACATTTACACAGTGCAGACAGGCGTCGGGTGGGGTAACATCCTTAATCAAGTATTTGCCGGATTTAGCAGAGCAATTGGAGAATTCGCAATGCAGTATTTGACAATGGCTCATTTATTTTATATCTTATATTTCGGAGAGGGCCCATATCTGAGGATATCCACAAGTAATATTTCCTAGAAAGGAAGGACGTCGATAGTGTTTAACAAATGTTATGTCTGTGATTAGTGTTTCCTTGTAGTTATTTTGTAGTAATTTTGGTTTGTCATTATTTTGAAAAATGGTTCTGTTTATCTGCCAGTGACGGTATATTAAATACAGTATTTAATACAATAAATTTGGTATCTTTTGAAAGGATTTTCATTTCTGCACAATTTCAATGTACTGATGCGATTCATTGTTGCCCAACAAGGCACCTAATGATGCTGGGGGTCATGCTTCAAAAGTTACACAAGGGGACCCATCCGATACTGATCACAAGTCACCTGGTATCGATGGCATAACGAATTAACTCCTAAAAAATGGAGGAGGTTGTTTAAATAAAACAATTCTGAAATTATTCAATAGAATTATTCAATTAGAACAAATCCCTAAAGACTGGAATCGAGCAATTATTGTACCAATTCACAAAAAGGGAGTCCGAAGAGACCTCAATAACTACAGGGAAAGATCTCTTATACCTCGTGTGTCTCAAAAATATTTTACAGAATAATGGCCATGTCAATCTCTGATTACCATGACGAAGGCGCTAAACAGAAGTGCGTCTTATCGCCAATATTAGTATGTATATTTTTGATAAGTTCTGTAAATCTTATGCCAAACGTGTCTGGAGGAGAAGATCTTATCTAAAGAATATTGTTATAACCTAGTTACATGTAATACCGGTTTTTATTATTATGAATAAAGTAGCACATTGTATTAGGTACTGTAATACTCTGGGCCCAGGTTGAAAGGTCACTTTTGTGTTAGTTCATCTGTACAGCTACATGCATTTATGCCAAACGTTATGATCTTGTATTCACCTACAGTCTTAACCACTATTGGTTTTAGAATCTCCCAATTGTTTACTTGTGATTTTTAATTTTGGTTTGGTAATTTAATCGTTCGATTTTATGCCCTTGTAATGTTATCCGGCTCTATCTTTTTAATGAAAATAATCCTACAAAATGTTGGTTTTTCGAAATAACTGCGCATGTTAAAATCAGACACCAAATTTGTTTTTTATTAGGGTATGTCTTGCTATATTAGATGTAACCAAGATCTAGGCAGATTCTTGGGGTTACTAGTGAGTTCTATCGAACAGTTAAATTTGCTATCTTGCACAATCTCATTTCATGTTTTATCTTATTACATTTTTTTTTATTAGTACCCGTAATTTGTCTAAATCAACACTACTGTGCCTGTATTTCATCAACAGTGCTGTATATGTATTTCCCTGTTCATGCAGTCCTCAATAGCATCAAGCAAACCGTACGATTTGTATACATGTATTAGTGGTTTATAGCTCGGAAGTGACCAGGTGAGACAATAAATTTAACAAACAATGGACGATCAGACGCATGGCTTTCTTAAACCTACCTCTTTGTACACTTCCAACGTTTGGCAGGTCTGTATGCGATCGCTTTACGGTGTAAGTATACCGTTTAGGTTTTTTGCCGCGTACAAACAAAATAGCGCGTGTGCTTATAATGTGGTTTAAATTCAGGCAGGCCTCATTCGAGTGAGCCCTCTGGCGTTTAAGCCGTGATGTCCTTACATACCATATCAGTACAGGTGTCCCTCTCCGATCCCCCGCGCGGCCGCCACGCGCTGTCTTTGATACACGACTAACCAGTTTACGAATCGAGGCGGAAGTCGATTGCTCTAAATTCAACAAGCGCGGTGTTGTGATGTTTCCGGATATTTATTTCACCTTTAAACGGCCAAGATAAACAATTTTTACCAATCTGGACGTAATTGCTAATCTTTCTGAACCACATAAACTGGGTGAGTCAAATTTAGAGGGGGTAATTCGAGTTGTATTAATTTGTTTTATCGACGACTTGGCGAGTTTTCAAACTTGCTCGTGTGCGTGCAATTTAGTAGCTTCGTGATCCAACGCACGATTAATAGGTCAACTTGTCGTGCGTGTAAGGTTTACAAACCGAATTTAAAACATTCGGATCGAAAGCTATTGGTTTCAGTGTTGTTTGGAAGAATTTCATTAAATGGGTTAGCGATTCTTGGCAGTAATTGAGGTGTATGAACCGCCGGTTTCCCTTCGTTTATTTGCCCCAAATTTACCTTTTAGACTATAGGGAAAATCTAAGATTAGCAATCAGTTGAGGAAGAAGTTTTGAATTTGGCTAAAAGTACTATTGGTAGGTAATTTAATGACAAAAATGACACTTTTACAATTCTACGTAATATCCATACGAGGCTATCAAAGACTAAAAGGGCTACCGATCGACTTGCACGTACTAGCTGCTAGTACTAGATTAGATCATCGAGTTGAAAACTTCTTACCTCAGTGATTCCTAATTTTTGATTTCTCAGTGTATTAATTAAGGTACATTTGCAAAAATTAAATAAGGGAACCCGGCGGTTAGCAATTCTTTCCCAATTCTTGATCTTGATAAATCCAGATCGGCGGTTCGACATCTGCTACCGAACACATCGACGCTCTTTGACTATATCGACGTACTGTATACAGTATACTTCCTGGTGTTGACCTAGCATAATTATTATACATGTACAGTGTCACGTACACGTGTACAGTCAGTATTGCACAGTCAGTACTACTAGTGCTAGTACAGTACTACTTACTACTAGTAGTAGTAGTAGTAGGCCTAGGCATAGTTTTAGTATTACTATCACTTTTTGTGTATTACTCGGGGTGATAGCAAAGACTCTTTGGTGATAGTACGACTCTGTATACAGGTGAAGTAAGATAATATCACTCCAAATTTATAATTGTCTTGTTGTATTGATGGGAATTGTTAAACGTAGGCCTAATTGTGGTTCCTTAGAAGTCTATATACCAGACCGAACCTACATGCTTCGAACAAAAATTTAAATGGAGCGAATTTCAATAATACGATGGTCCATCTATTCACACTGCTGTGTTTATATTATTGATTGGGTGTTTATTATTGCTTGTATTGCAAAATTAGGCCGATTGTGAATTATGTGGGCAGTGGTGAATTACAGTTTGAAATACATGTTATTAGATTGGTGCCTGTCTCTCCTAATTTTAGATTTGTAGGTAATCTTTATATTCAATTGGTCACGTTATACATGTATTTATCTGTTTTTTCCTTGGTGTGGAACCATCAATAGCTCAAAGCCTCTCGCTATACCCCAAACCCATCCAAAACACAACCCCCACACAAAGTCGCCGAGCTGCAACCTCCGAATTCCAAAGTCGCCCAGCCACAACCACACAGTCATAGATCACCCTATATGTTGTGTATTCCTTCTAAAATGTGCTTGCAGGTTGTTAACAAGGTGGTTGGTAGAGCTGCTGCGTGGATACGTTACCGGACTGTGTCGACTGACAATCCTCCAGAGACGAGAATGGCCGACAACCTGCCATCAATGCTACTTTAAAGAGAATATTAGATATACACATATGAACTCTGAAATGAGTGAAGAAACATGCTTACAAAAAGATGTATTGTGTTTGATGTTTTACTTCACCTTGAAATACATAAATTTTGCGTTTATATACATGTCAAATTGATGCCTCTATGCCCCGCCCATTAATGTTTTTCTAGCAACCGGGTGACGTCAGTCTTGTCGCGCAACGTTCTTGTCTCTGTAACACTGGCTACACCGACCACGAATTTAATTTCAGACATCTTTCTTGTGTTTATTTCACAAATAAACACAAGAAAAAATGTAATTCATGGTCCGAGTTGCTAGTGTTTCAGAGACAAGAACGTTGCACGACAAGACTGACGTCACAGGGTCACAAGAAAATATTTAGTGGGCGGGGCATAGAGGCATCAATTTGACATACATAAATGAATATCATATTTATTTCCGAGGTAAGGATTTGTTTTTAAATGCACTCAATCTTTTCTAAACATATATCTTTATTCATTTCAACGATTTATGTGTATGAATCTTACTTACTCTTTAAGGCTACATCAGTTGCTCCTCCAATGTTTTGCGCAATTATCAGATGCTCATACTATGTATTTGTACATTAAACAATATGTTTTTATTATGAACTATTGGACAAACAACCAGTTAATGGCATTTCAGTAAAGTGTACATACAGAATTACAGACCCAATAAATTGTCCAATCTAAATCCATACCTAATTTCAACACATAAATGCAATAATCGACTCTACAAATACATGTAATACATGTAATACAATTAATGGTTTTCGTCTTACCCAGTCCGCAGCAGACAATGCCTAGGCAGACCTTGGGAGCAGGGGAACATGGTGTGTCGTGCTGCGGGTCTGTTCTCCCAGTGTAACACAAAACATCCTTTGGGATTTTAGTGCCATAGTCCCCTCACCCAACTTCGTAACCATGGCAACATAACATTCCTACGTGCTGTGTGACAATTCCACCTCATTACACTTGCTGCATGATCATTGACAACGGTTCTAATCTTTTGACCAAGAAATTGCTATCCCAACGATTGTCTTATGTGAACGCGCCTGCTTTTAAATTCTTTTGAATGAAGCCCTTTCAAAATTAAACCAATACGTATCTCCAGGCTATTAGTAAGTACATTTTTTCAATGCACATTGTTTCTGCACGCAATCAGTGCATGTGTATTTTGTTCCCTTCCCCGCCTTCCTTAATTTTAGGGTCATGGTATGAGATCTTATGAATACAAATGTCGTCCTGGTTATATCACCCTCTTGTAATCTTAAAATTGGATCTTAAAAATACTATTACAGAATCGTCATGAATATGACTATATACCGGTATGTAACTGGTTGAAGACTTTTATACTTGTTTTTGCAGAGATACATGTGCACATACATGTAGCTGCCCCGTCAATTCCAGATAGCACATTGTGTGATCGTTTCAACACGTGCTTGGAGCCTGTGAGAAATATGTTTTGTCAGTTATTCAACTGTGAATCAGAAGATGAGGTGCACTTACACGAAGTAGTGACAGGATCTGTGAAGCTGGTGCTTCACGTCAAAACTCGTAGAGCCCTCGACAACCTCTGGCAGGTATATTTAAGTGGCGAACTAAAAGCGAAGATAAACGAGATTATCGCACACGAATATCAAGAAGGCGACGAGATGATTACACTGTCACACCTTACACTGTTGGAAGACGACTACAAACGAGGATGTGATTTCTTCACATGTGTTAAGAAACCAGGTAAAATCATCTCCTATAGAAATGGGCTCTATCTGTAAAATGATGTTGTTGTCAACTTGTTTAATTGTCGACTAGTTACTTGATTTATTTGTATGATTCAAGGGAAACATGGTAATACATAAAATCCATAAACCAGTATCTAGGTTCCTAATTTAAGATGTTTTTTGTGCACCGAGAAAAACTAAAATCCTGGTCCCGGCTCCCATATGCGACTTTCACACCCTCCCCCCTCCCCCCCAAAAAATAATGAGACGTGATGACACAGCAACATCTTAACTGCCAGAATGATGGCTAACCCATCATGGAAATAACGTTGCCCCCTCTGCTACTACCGCCGTTTTAGTGAGATCAAACATGAATAGGGTTATTGACTAATAAAATGAGATGAGTGATATATTTGTATATAATTATAACGTTGACTTGCAGAACCCAACCCAGCCGATCCACCATCTGCCGAAGAATTTGAAGAACTGTTAAGAAACATCGCCAAGGATAAAGGTAGCTTTGTGAAGCTGTATCCACCATTTAATGCTAATGAGACAGCATTCTTTGGCCAATATTTTGAGAGCCACCTTAAGAGCTTACCCCCAAGTGAAGTCTTAGATATGATGATTAATAAACCTAAAGTTGCTGCCTGTATTTCATACCGCAGAGATGACACGATTGTGGCATTTAATTACTTGGTGAAATGTTTAGCAGAAGAGCCAAGTGGTAAAGGAAAGGAGTATCTTAGCAAAGTGAACAGGGTAACCGTTGAACATATCAGCAGCAGTGATGATATGAATCATATTATGAATGCACTGAGTTGTATGAATAACCTGGTTGAATTGAATCTCAATAACAATGATAAGCTGGGTGGTTCAGCAGCATCATGGGCTCATCATTTAAAGCAGTTGAAGGAACTAGAAAATCTGTGCATGAGTGGATGCATGTTAACAGGTGAAGATATGAATCATATTGGTGCGGCAGTCAGTTGTATAAATAACCTGAAGCAGTTTAATCTCAGGCGCAATGACTTGCTGGGTGGTTCCGTAGCATTATGGGCCGACCATTTGAAGCAGTTGAAGCAACTGCAGAGACTGGACATGTGGGGGTGTAGGTTGACAGATGACGAGGAGAAAATTGTTCATGGTGCCCTCGGTGACCCTACTTTCACTGTAGTAATATTATAGTTTCACTACTGTTTACTGTAGTAGTCGAACTTGTCGAAGTAAAACGTGATACCGGAAGGAAGCCATGAGTGATTTAGTAATATTTGGATCGACAGTATACGGTACTATCCAAACAATATGTTTTAGGAATGTTTTGGAACGCATTCCTGTTTCCACGTATATAGTGGTGGTTGCTCATATTCCAGACCCTTAGTTTGAATTCTATTGCATCTGCAGCCGGAAATGCTCAAGGTGCACACCGTATGCGGTAGCTTTTTGGCTTCTATCAAAACATTGTTCGGGGCCCCTAGTTTGTGTAACACCTTAATCAAGTATTTCCCGGATTTAGCAGAGCAATTATTGGAGAATTCGCAGTGCATTATTTGAAAATAGCTCATTTAGTTTTATATCTTATATCTGAGGAAATCTACAAGTAATGTTTCTCAGAAAGGAGGGATGTCGATATTGCTTAACATTTGCTTAAGTTATGTATGTGTTCCCTTTACTTTATTGTAGTTGGTTTGTAGTAATTTTGTCATTATTTTGAAAAATAGTTTTTGTTTTTCTGCCAGTGTATAATAAGTACCGGTATACTGTGTAACATTCGCAGGGGAGATACGGTCTAGTCAGATATTCAATGCTCCGTTATAAGGGCATGTTTTCGTCTCACTTCTACAATCCAGTAAACCCACTGATCTTCATATAAACTTGGAAAGTAAGAATAATTGTAAATGTTTCCAATAAATAGTTTTCAGACTATCCTATTTCTTACAAACAAAGAAATAGGTTGTTAGATACCTCACCTCGTTATTCAATTGTAAATTGTGTATACCTTGGGTAAATATTCCGCACACCAACATGTAGAAGCATTCATTTTTCGCCGGTATGGCAACATAAACGCGTAACACCGCCCAACACCGCTCCTGATGTAACGATTCCAAAACTGACTAAAATGTTATTATTTCGATTTTGCCGTACGCGTTGTCGATATAAAAACGTCACATAATCGGATCAATATATACGCGGCTAAAGACCTAGTACCTTGGGCGCTATTTTGCTATAGTTTCTCGAAATTTCGAATGTCATGCATGTATGACCAGGTCGTTATTTTAACACTGTGTTTAAGATTGTATAGAACCTGATGATTCAGAAACTGTGCAATAAATCGATTTTAGCGTAAATCATTTGGGTAAATCTTGTGAATAAATACATAAGGTAAGACAAGTTCTTTAAAAACGATAGATCTGAATTTTTTCCCACGGGCCTGATGTCACAGTAAATTTCGTCGATTACCAGAATATTTTTTCGCGGCACAAATCTATAGCCATAGAGTGAAAATATTCGCTCCGATTCAAAATCATCACACTCCCAGTCACTCCGGGAAGTTTCACTTTTGTCCCTTGAAGATTTCGTAAAATATTTTAAGTTTTTCCCAATATTTCAGTTGACTCCATTTGATACTAAATATAAATTAAATCGATTTTCCTGGGCAAACGTCAAATCACGTGACCATTGGAAAGGACGCGAATTAGCATTTCTGAATCAATGTTATTAGAATGTTGGTTGTTTATTCTGTATTTCAAATTGGATTGTGTGATGAACGTTCCGCTAACATTTTGAGGTACATCTGCAACAATAGCAATCGGCTCTTACGGCATGAAATACCATATAATTATGTACAGTAGACGCGTGCGTATAGAATTAGCATAGATTTTGCGTGTACTTCCCATACAACTACGGAATTATCTATTGATTATCACTACAAGCGGATACAGTAGGGAGAGCTTGGGTTAGGGGCCCGGGAGTAACATATATTTTTAATTGGAGTCCATAATATGATCGTCCTTTTTATCTGCTCTTATGAAATCACTAATAATCAATCGGCGAAACAACACCAAATTGATTACAGTCATGGTCACCGTTAAAAACGGCAACACGCGACGTAGATAGGACGGCGCTTCTTCCTCGCCGATTATAAAGCTTTTATAGACAGCGTAAAAAAACGGTGTAATGCGAAGGAGAATGAAGAGCACGGCGTTGAAAAGCCGGTGAATCTTAAAGGAGGTCGACTGCTTGGATATCCCGTACATCAGCATGAGCAGGCGGGAATGGAGGAAAACTGCGCTGACTTCGCTCAGCAATCCAATAAAGAAGACACCGATAAATCGTTCATAACTCAATGTACAAACGGATACTCCCATCTGAAAATAAAGAAGGATAAAACATATTGTTGATTCTTAGATTGGTATACATGCACGTACATATCATCATCGTTGTCATCATTGCAGTTATTTCCCCAAGTTGGATCTCTCCGTGACAATCACAGTAAATTGTTTATTGCAGAGTTGTGACGTTTCATTGTCTACTTACTATAAAGTGATGCAGCAAAAGGGCAAACTGTCGGAAGAATGAGCTATGACGCAACAGGTCCACCACGTCATAGACAGCATAACCTGTTGACGTGCATTTTAGAAGAGTTTTTGAATCTGTGTTGAATCACAATAAGTCAACCTAACGGCTGCCCCGACTTATTCAGCATCGGGCAAAGCCGGAGTACACCCACTACGGTTATATATAAAACCTATTGAAACTGTTTTGTTAACCTCGCCAGAGGTGAGGTTATTGCGTTTGGGTGCGTCCGTATGTTTGTCTGTTTGTTTGTATGTTTGTATGTTTGTATGTTTGTATGTTTGTATGTTTGTATGTTTGTGTGTTTGTATGTTTGTATGTTTGTATGTTTGTATGTTTGTATGTTTGTATGTTTGTATGTTTGTATGTTGGTGTGTTTGTATGTTTGTATGTT
>JAVCKS010011281.1:3337-16173 GCA_032273685.1 Pteraster tesselatus
GCCAGGCCAGGGCGCGTCACGCCAGGCCAGGGCGCGTCACGCCAGGCCAGGGCGCGTCACGCCAGGCCAGGGCGCGTCACGCCAGGCCAGGGCGCGTTAAGCAATGCTGTGTCAGGCGACGCCAAATGGTGTACCCTATCAGAAGACTACAACTAGAATAGGCTAGTCAAATATTTGAGGAACTATATGTTCTACAAAAAAATATACATGGCGTGTTCCAAAATCCCTAACTATATCGATTCCCATCATGGAAAAGCCCTAAACAATTTATCATTCCTTATCTTTTGAATGCAGGTTTCTGGACCCTCTCCGATTGATCCAAGCGTCATAGTGCATGACCTTTTGACCCCCTGTTCCCCAGGTCACCCACAAGCTATGGAGATGACTTGGCTTGAAGTCTCTGGGGAGAAACTAGCCGAACCAAAGGTCACTGTGGTGAGTCAGGGGTCAATCTGTCCGTAAAGTTGCTTGATAGACCGGGCTAATCAAAATGTGTGTGCTGATCCCATACAACATATTGTATACAATGGCTTATGATTGGTCTTGTGGTTAGCTACTATTTCTTACAACCGATGGAATAGGTTGTTAGAAACCTCGGCTTGTTATTTATTTGTAACTATTAATCATAAACTCGGTAGTTAGGGTTGAACCCGGCTTCTATGGCAAGAGTTTAATCTTGGGTTGCCATTTGTGGTTTTATTTCTTTTTTGTAGAAAGATCTGACGCATTCGTTGGAGAACATTAAACCGTCGGTCAACGAAGACGACCTCGGCAAATACGTCAAGTTTACCGAGGATTTTGGGCAGGAAGGATAACAACCTAGAGGATAACTTAGAGGTAAGGGATTGATTGTTTGGAAGGAATCTAGAAGGGTACGGTTGGAGTTTGGTTAACAAAATATATAAATGTTGGGTAATATTTTAAAACAAAAATAAATTTAGAGAGATACATCCTTTTGCTCGTGCCATACATCAACTAATTGATTGAACTTAAATCAATTAAATCTGTCAAATTTAAACAATTTTAATTAAATATTCATTCTGTTAAAATTAGAGGTGGCCTGACGTTTCGATCCTTTCTCAAAGATTCTGCTAGGATCGAAACATCAGGCCGCTCCAATTTTAACATATTATTTTATACTCTAGGTTATCACAGCAAGTAAGCAGTGTGCAGCAGTTCCATATTCTAACTTTAAATATTCATTGTGAAATCGGTCTGAAGTGGGGTAGTGCAGTACGTTTTTAAAAGACTATTTCACCTTGTGATTTTGTGGTAACTGAGCAGTCATGAAACAATAATTTAGATCTAGTATTGGGGATGGGTCAAGGTCACCCTGTCAAATTTGGGCACGATTTGTGACAGACACCCTTTATATATCCTCCATTCCTGATATTAAAGCCCCTATGCAATTACAATTGCACATTGTGCATTTGTGAAATCATATTGCTGTCTATACTTTATCTTTCGAGTCAATTGATTTGATTCATTTCTGGCAAATGTTGTGAAATACTGTATTTGGTGATATCAGTTCGCCCATAGACCACGTGACCGTGTTTATCGCGGGTTGTTGATCGCTCTGTTGTAATTCCAAAGTGACTAATTGACATTGATGTATTTATCTATTTATAGTGTCAAGATTGATTCTCGCTCGAAGAAGACCTGTAAAATGGAAACTCTTAATATAGCATAATGGGGCATATGTTTGTGACATAACAAGGGACACTTTGTGCCACAACTCGGTAAAAGGAAAAGTTTGCCTGGCACACACAGCCACAGTGGGCGTACCTACCGCACTGAAACATTTTAAGGGAGGGGACCTAGGTGGTGCAGCGGTAGTTTCCTCGCCTTCACCACTAATAGTTACTGGGTTCGATTCCTAAGATTTCAGTCCCTACCAGTTGCAACTGGGGCCTTTCTCTCCACACTGGAACCGTAGTTTCTTCTTCTGCCTGCAATAAAGACCCTTGTGTTAGGCTAAAAACCGTGTCAACCCCACCTCTCGGAGGACATATATAAATATAATATACATGTAGTTAAAAAGGGCCTTAATTTATTGCTAATAAATTTTCCTGTTGATGTATAGCTGCGTTTAGTAAGTTATCGCCTATGTGCTTATGTTATTGGAAAGGTAATGGGGTGGTAGAAAAGTCGTAGGACTTTTTAAAATAAACGTACAGTAGGTACGAAATGAGCCGACAGGCTACATTGTAGGTCCTGCCAATTATTGTTGCACATGCAGCAATAATTGGTGTATGAACAACGGTATATCCTAACTCGGTGTTTTTCAACCTTTTTTTTGTGCAGCGGCACATTTTTGAAAAAAATCCCACCGCTATCCCAAATGTTAGATAATGAAACGTAGTAGCCTATCCTGGTACATAATATTATAAGGACTTAGAGTTTTGAAGCCAATATAACAGGGCCATTTTGCTGTATATTCCGGTGTGGCATAATATGAGTAGGGCCGTAAAATAAGTAGGGTCTGGCGTTAGTGCGTGTTGGGGGAAAGTGCATGTTGGGGGAGCCCTTTCCTAACCCTAACCCTACTTATTTTACGGCCTACTTATTTTACGCGACACCGGCGTTGGTGCAACATAAGATTCACTTTTTTGGACCAATTAAGTGGAATTGGATAATTTCCCACGGCACACCTGACGATTTCTCACGGCACACTAGTGTGCCTCGGCCCGGTGGATGAAAGACACTGCCCCAGCTCTCAAATGGCTTAGTGATTTAGATCGTTTTAGGTTAACGATTGGCAAGTTTACATTTAATTTCTGGCAATGTTATTGTGGTATGTTATACATGATGCCAAGATACTTTTCTTGGCTGTCCTTCTCATAATTTGCGGCCGCCCTTGATAAATGCTGGTATTATAAATATCAATTATGTTGTATATATATATCATATGTTGCGTTATAACATGATCCAATTTTTATATGATTATGTAGCATAGAGGTGTATGACATATTTTTGCCAACTCTTATAGAATAGAATTAATGTACTTGTATGCCTTATTTAACACCAATAAACAAACAACTCCATACCATTCTTTGTATTCTGAAAAAAATTATAAATGCAACGTTATAATTTTTGAAAAATGACATAAATGCAAAAATAAGCAGTCTTGTATTTTTGCCAGCAAATAATACTACGCATGTGTATCGCCACTGGCATATATCACTAAAAATACAACACTCTTTATTTTTTATTCACTTTTTCCCCTAAAATTCAAATGTTGCATTTATAATTTTTAGTATGATTGACGATCTTTCCCTGTGGCATACAGAGTTCATTTCAAGGAGAAGCTTAGACCTTCTTGGAACTTCCTAACTATGATAATTCTATTTTGTATAAATAACTTAGTGCTTCATTGCTCAGTAAATAACTAAAATAACAGTCAAGAGATTTATTAAAGTAATAAAAAAAAAAATGTTTTACGTTTCCAAGTGTGTGCTGGTATTAATTACTTTATAGTGTACTTGCGGGGGTAACCCAGCGCCGCCCGGGTTATTTTAATTTTTGTTTGGGGTATTCAGAACCACCCTGAGGGCAATGTGATTCAGAATATACTGTACATGGTGTTGGGGGGTCTATATGTTATGGTTTCTGAGTTCAGAGCATTCATACATTTACACGGTTTGCCCTTTATGTATATAGATTGTCTGGTCGGTTCATGCTGTACCGTTGGAGTATAGGTACTCTGTACTATGATGCCTGTTGCCTACTCTATTGACAAAGACCAAGTCCACAGTGAAGAAATATTTCAACTTAGATAAAATATGATTGATTACTTTGATGGAAATTAATACAAATTTAAAACGCTACAAATTTCAGTCAATCAGAAGGTTTTATTGCTGGAAATAAAACTACATGTACTTCTATTCGTTGGGAAAACTCACATGACCAAGTGGTTTTCTCCAAAAAGCAGGAAAACAGCAAATTCCGTTCTACTATTAGAAAATCTTTACCTGTTTTGACCTATTTTATCATCCAAAATAAAAAGTTTTATCGCTAAATTTACTGCATTGTTCTGCGCAATAACTGATTTTCACACATGATCACTCAGCCCACTTTTCTTGCATAATTAATCCAAAATTAATATAAACCTGACAACTTATATAGTATTAAGTAGATTTGTGTCCTTCGTCAGAGAGGTTTCGCACTTTGCAGATACCGTTTACGTGAACGAATATGCTTTCACTATGCGGCACGGTGTACCAATATCTCACACAATGTAACAACGCGCATCGTCTGCCATATGCGTAAATAGCAAGCGGATATGGTTATCATATCCGCAACCGTATCCGTAATCGTAGGCATGCGAAACCTCTCTAATGAAGTATTTGCCAATGTATACTGCACATTTAGTAAACGTGGGAAGATGTCACTGTATATACGATAAGTAACATGAAATGCTTTTTAGAAAAAAACCAAAAAGCTCAGGCAGAGATCAAACCCACAACCTGCTGCTTTGTAGCGCAGACATCCTAATCAAAGGTTATGGTGGTGACCGAGCATGCCCGGTGGTGAATGAGCATGACCGGTGGTGACCGAGCATGACCGGTGGTGACCGAGCATGCCCGGTGGTGACCGAGCATGACCGGTGATGAGTGGTCGGTCTTTCACCCCATTCCTGCGGCAGGTAACTGTGGGATTGTCTGTGTAGCCCCACCCTTTTCTACAGCTTTGCGTAAATAACCCAAAGTATGCATTTTCCAAAAATAAAATTTTTTTTTTTTTTGGGGGGGGGCCAAATAATTATCAACATTAGTCCTTGCATGAACAATCTTTCTTCTAGGATTAGGCCCAAGCAAAATATATATATAACGTATCCACCACACACAATAAACAAGTCGCAATATTATGGCTGTGCTTAACCTTTTCAGTACCATTGGCGACCATAGTCGACACAACGAATAGGCATGGATACCAGCCAAGTTGCTTGCATGGTACACAAATAGCTGGTTCCCACTAGCCTATTCCTACAACAATTTAGAAATGAAAGGGTTAATACAGGGTTAGCAACAAAAATTGCACTTAACCCTCTTCACACTTTACAGGGGAACCTGTGTAACGGAAATAAGAGGACCACTAAATAGTGAGCAAGTAAACCTAGCCAATAGACACCGCCTGTGCACGGATAAGGGCCCCCGGGGCTTGAGCCATGCCTTTTTGCCCTTAGAGTCATAAACAGGCCCTTGTTTTAATTGCATTCAATTTTCTCATTGAAAATCTATCAATGATAAAGAGGGGAAAGCATAGTAACGTCCTTGAAAAAAAGAAAAAATACACCTTATCAATGTACTCCACTCTCAAAAACATGCCCCCCCCTTCAAATGGTTTTTTCTTAATCAATCTATCAACATCTTTAAGTGCAGAATGTTTTGTTATACCTTCAAACAATATTAAGACGGTTTTCGGTTACACGAGTCGTAACTTCTTGCTAGCGTTTTCCACCTGGTCCTCGTTGTTAGCCAAGTCGGTGCCCCGGGGGGAGGCGGACTGTAGTAGTGTCGACTGCGAGGCAGAACCGAACAGAGCCACCAGCAGGGCCACCCCGTATCCAGTTGCTCTCTCACCCTAACACAAAGCACAGTATAAAAAACACTGCAGACACGTCAAATCTGATGCAATGACACTTATGCAGAGGACGGTCACCTCAAGCTGTCACGCTCTGGTACGTACATAACATCATGCATGCAATTAGCTTACGGCCCAAGATTAACTTGAAAAATTTTATATTCGCTCTAAAACCTTTCGGATCCTATGTTTACGTCTTCAAGGAATTCCCACGGCGGGAACGGTCTTGACATCAACAATTCTAGAATCTGTTTAAATGCATGAGGACTTTCAAATTCACGATGTGCATTACCCCTGAAATGCTGGTAATTCCGAGCCTGCTAACACATATGAATTATGTTTCCTCTTCGAACCCGATTTACCCAATTTCTTTCCTCCGATCTTTAAAACCCGCAGAACAACATCCGCCTACGAATACAGACCCTATAGTGGAGGGGCTGTGTCAACTCAATCGACCGCCCTTCCAGCGAACGATGAACTGAGTGACCTAGAACTTACACTGTACGAGGGCGATGCCATGTCGATGTGAATCCACGTCCCTGGGAAGTCAAAGCCGATATGGGCACCGATGAAGAGACCAGCGCAGGAGCTTTGGGCATTGCCACGATCCTGTCAACGACAGGCAGTAATATCAATGTGGCTTAGCGGTACTTTCCTCGCTAGCAACCGGGTTTGGACCCGGGTATAAAAAACATTTTCGACCCCTGACCTTTTGGATTTCTCCGAGGGGTTTTCTCCCACTTCCAGAAAGGCAAATAAGTTAGATTGTAATACAGACACTCGTGGTGAGCTAAAACTGTCATCCATTGAGTAGTGTCTGTACACTTAGGGTCTGTAACATCATACTATGTAATAACACTGCATAGTGTAATAACTCGACAATATGTAATACACTTCCCAACATTTTGTAATAAATTATTACATATAAGCCTAACCCAGCCCACGCCCTAACCAATTTCATGAATATTAATGAAATCTTTAAGAAATGTATTACATAATGTGGTGTTATTACATAATATGTTGTTAAAGGGTCTTTGCAGCAACTAAACATTACAGCAGTTCAGCCAAAAGTTTATAAATGTAATTTATATTATGGTGTATGTAATTTATATTGTGGTATATATGTAAGTTAGATTATGGTGTATGAAATTTATATTATGGTATATGTAATTTATATTATGGTATATGTAATTTATATTATGGTATATGTAATTTATATTATGGTGTATGAAATTTATATTATGGTATATGTAATTTATATTATGGTATATGTAATTTATTTTGTGGTATATGTAATTTATATAATGGTATATGTATATGTAATTTACCATGACAGAGTTTTTCATATCGGCAATGGCGCTGCCGAACTCGCTGAAGTGGAGTTCCGGACAGTAGACCAACGGAAACACCAGATCACCGCTGCTTCTTCCTGTGGCAGGCGAAAAAATGACAAACAGCCGTGTCGTGGTCACTTATTGGTCACAATATGTCATGTGATATGGGGGGAAAACCCTTCGCATGTGATTTTACTCTTATATGCGTAAATTGACATAATATGTTTGAGACTCTTATTTACCATTACTGGATGTCTGCAAATTGAGGTATACTCTCAGGAAGGTTGAAAAATCCAGCTTATTTTGAGAAATCAAGCTGGTTATGCGCACAAATACAAATTTGTTGTTCGGACACTGATCGCCCGGAAGATTACACATAAAAAAACTTCCGGGTACTTCTTTAATAATACATACAAGTATTTTGCCAAATTACAGCAAACTCTGGTTATAAATAACTTGGATATAACGTTATGATTTTGCAGTCAAAGTGTGGTGACATCTGAATTGCATCATGTATTTGCATGATAACCCTCATGAATATTCAGTAACTGACCTGCTTTGACGCACGCCTTCTCCCAGTCTTCGCTGTTAGTCAGCAGCCCAGCATGATATTTGCCTGTTGAGATGCCCTGAGCTCCTGTCAGCGTAGCCATGTCCACTATAATGTCAGCCTTTAGATCCTTGGCTGCATAGTACACCTGGTAAAGAGACATAGGACACCTGTTAATGAGGCATAGGACACCTAGTAATGAGGCATAGTACACCTGTTAATGAGGCATAGGACACCTGTTAATGAGGCATAGGACACCTGTTAATGAGGCATAGGACACCTGTTAATGAGGCATAGGACACCTGTTAATGAGACATAGAACACCTGTTAATGAGACATAGGACACATGTTATTGAGACATAAGACACCTGTTATTGAGACATAGGACACCTGTTACTGAGACATAAGACACCTGTTACTGAGACATAAGACACCTGTTACTGAGACATAGGACACCTGTTGATGAGGCATAGGACACCTGTTAATGAGGCATAGGACACATGTTATTGAGGCATAGGACACATATGTTATTGAGACATAGGACACCTGTTATTGAGACATAGGACACCTGTTATTGAGACATAAGACACCTGTTATTGAGACATAGGACACCTGTTAATGAGACATAGGACACCTGTTATTGAGACATAGGACACCTGTTATTGAGACATAGGACACCTGTTAATGAGACATAAGACACCTGTTAATGAGACGTAGGACACCTGTTAATGAGACGTAGGACACCTGTTACTGAGACGTAGGACACCTTTTAATGAGACATAAGACACCTTTTAATGAGACATAGGACACCTGTTACTGAGACGTAGGACACCTGTTAATGAGACATAAGACACCTTTTAATGAGACATAGGACACCTGTTACTGAGACGTAGGACACCTGTTATTGAGACATAAGACACCTTTTAATGAGACATAGGACACCTGTTATTGAGACATAGAACACCTGTTAATGAGGCATAGTACACCTGTTATTGAGACATAGGACACCTGTTATTGAGACATAGTACACCTGTTAATGAGGCATAGGAAACCTGTTATTAAAGCATAAACCACCTGTTATTGAGGCATAGGACACCTCTTAAACTGACTGTGCTAAGAATGAAATGTTAAACTGTCATCCTTAGCATGCTACCAAAATAATCTACAATTTGGAAGAAAACACATTTGTTTTAGGGGGTGAAAAAACACAGTGTCTTAGGGGGTTAAAAAGCCAACTCATGAAATAGCAAAGAAAAGTGCCACACAACTCTTGCTGTAATACAGAGAGAAAAAACCTCACTTACCCCGTCCCCCAACACTAGCCGACCCTCTGCATCAGTGTTGTTGATTTCAACCGATCTGCAATTGCAAACAGCCGACACAGACAAAATGAAAGAACAAAACAATTCAAACAGCAACTACCTGAAAATATTCTACGAGATAATCATACACACATCAATTAACCTTATCGAGTGAGTGGAGGGGAGTGGGGGGGGGGGGGGAGGAAGAAAAAAAAAAGAAAAAAGGAAGGCTGTTCAACAAGATGGCTACTTTTCGACGCAAAAGGATTCTTAAAAACACTTCTGAAGGAAAAAGTGAGACATAAACAAGTTCCCTAGTTACCACAGTTCATGAATGTACCAAGTGGCAAATGCCGTTTTGCATTGTTTATTGTACGATTTCAATTAGAACTCTATTTGCTAAAATATTGTTGAGTTTGGTAAGTGGAATTTTCTGGCAGTCGTGCCGTTGCCATTGAAAGGTACTGCATTCAGGAACATTTGGTAATTGTTTACAAAAAGTGATTGATGTAGGTATACAAAGCAAGTTTTATCTATTCCTTTCACGATTTGATGATGAAATTCACCGCTGGATCAATGACTGAACTTCTGGTATCGTATTATTGTTATTTATATTTTTTTATTGCTGATTTTCCTGATTGTTACCTTCCAGAGTAAAGAATGTGAACGTCGTCCGGGCGGGTTGCCAAGGGACCCACAGCATTTTCAGCAAGACAGAAAACAGCGTGAAGGTTCTCTTTAAAACCCTATTGTCAGAAAATTGAATGAAATCGTCAAGTTATTTCCGGACAAGAAAATAGACAAATCAGACAGCTAGTGTGTGTGTGTGTGTGAGCTGTCCGGGTTTTCGTGGGAACAGGTCACATTTGGAAAAATACCTTTAAATTCCTAAACTAGCATTTGTAAATCCCTTTTTTACCTCAAAGGTAAAAGGTCTCAAAATAGGGTCTCATTTGACATCTTTTAACAATAGTTCATCAACAGCTGTTGTGTCTTAGAAAGGGAATGGTGTGCTACATCCATGTGATGCCAATTGAAATCACAATGTAACTAAGTGTTTTCATCGGTGGCCCTTCGATAGGCTACAAGTTGGCTCTCTGAGAACAACGCATCTATTATACTTACAAGCTTAACAGCGGCCGTAAACGCCCCCAGGACGCCTGCAGCGCCACCACAGTCACGCTTCATACCAGGCATGGCGGTCTGCGAATAAATAAATAAACAGATGGGATATTCTCTAGTAGAATAATTCAGAATTTCCCGGGCCTTATCTCTAAAACCTGTACGCTCACGATACAGACACCCGAGGCGAGTTATCAAAAAACTTCTGTCAAAGCGTACAAATAAATGCAAACAAAGAAATGTGGCTTGTTTAAATTATTATTAGCTAATTATCAAAAAAACTAATTCTGACCAGGATGCCTCACCTTTCCCTTGATTGACAGGCCGCCAGTGTCGTAGACAATGCCCTTCCCGACCCAGGCGATAGTTTGGGTAGCCGATTCCGGTTGGTGGCTCAGCACGGCCATAGCTGGTGGGTTGGCGGCAGCCTTGCCAACGCCGTAGATACCTGCACCAAGTAAAAGCTTATTGCAGTAGAATGCTGTTACAATGAACAGCCAAACATTTAGGGCTGCTACCGCCCTTGGCGACGGGCAACCAATATTTGGGTTTTTGTCAGTTGATTGCAACAGTTCTTAATTGTTATGTTATTCAACAGGTGATACATCTCCAATAACAACAAGACAATCAGAGATTGCAGAACCTCGCCATTATAGCGCCATCTATTGACAAAAATATTGACATAAACGTGTGCTAGGAACACTAAAGTACTATAGCGCCCTCTATTGATTGACAGAAATATTGACATAAATCCGGCCGACGGTTTTTGGGATATGGGAGCGGACAAACAAACAAACAAACAAACAAACAAACAGACAGACAGACGCACCCAAGCGCAATAACCTCACCTCTGGCGAGGTTATTGACTTCACCAAATTTGTGAGAAGGCACGGTGTTCCATTGCACATAAGCGTCAGAGTTGTGGGAGTGACATTTTAGAAAATTTGTCTTGGTAAATTTGATATATATTTGTAAACCACATGGCTGCCTGGATCAACTGTTTACAAATCACCTGGAGTGGAGAGAGCTTCAAACTTGCTTCAAATACCTGCCGCAGTTTTGTTTTTAAACCACCGCACCAAGCAAAGTTGGCCTGCACAGTAGGGGCATACTAGCATTCCCCTTTGTGATCATTTCACAACCATTACCTCCGAAACCTTGCTTCTGTAGGTCTTCCCCACGTATAATCGTCGGAACTATCCCGAGATCCTTGCCAACTTGTTGAATCTCCTGTACAAACAAACAGTTGACAATACGCAATATCTACAACAACATTTATCATTTATTTATTTTATTCATGGGTTTCTTCGGGCTTACGAGCGAAAGTGATCAAATTCACTTTCGAAGAATCCTTGATTTCAATACCAAAAATATATAATAATAATAATAATTAAAAACAAGTGATACCTGAAGAAAGTGATCGGTGTTCATCTCATTACACGGCATGTCCACAATCTTCGCCGAGTGGCGGACAGAGTTCGCCGTGATGGCCAGCGTCTTCATGTCCACGTCCTCGTTCAGCGCGGCGCCGTTACCGACGAGCACAAACTCCACCGTTATAAGGCGGGTACCGGCCGCATTGTGGCACGCCTTACGGGAGTAGAGGGGAAACGCCCTGGCAACCGCGCAGGCTGATGCAAAGACGCTGCTACGCTCGCACACGATCTGGAATTACACGGGGGGGGAAACTGCAGTTGGTATCACGGCCGTCCGAACATGTCAATTCATGAAGAGATCTGATAAATGTTTTAAAAAGTTTACTGATATAGAAATTCAAGATTGATTCTTGGAATAAATCTTTGTTTTATTTTGCACACTAAGATGGCATGTTTTTCTATAAGAAGATTTCTAAATCTTTTTTTGCTTGTTTTGTGTTCCACTCTACCCAGCCATCGAAAATCCGTCAATAATATTGAGTTTTTTTTAATGTTTGGAGTAACTACCGGGTATAGAATACAAGCAAGCAGTACAAATATACCTTGGCTATAACTACACACGCCAACACTACTTCTATTGTGTATTAGCAGCCGTAGCTGAATTCCTTGTGGCGTTTGCAGGTGGCCCTGTATTCTATAGTTGTACCAAATGTACATTTTCGGTTAATTGAACAATTTTCACTAAAATTCCTGTATGTGTACACATACGGTCTTACCACAATACATTCCTTCATCATTCCCGGCAGGCAGTTCTTGACCAGTTCGGTGACCGCGTGGGCCCTGGACGGTGCATTGTGTCGGCTAGCCTTGAGTGGTAGAGCGGCTATAGTGGCCTTGTTGACCCAGAGAGAGACAGAGCCGGATGGTGATGGGTTCAGGCTGCGGACAGCAGTCTTGAATGTCTGCAGGTAAACATTTATGTACATAGCAACCTACTTTAGCAATCCGGTCCAAGTTTCACAGTGTAGGCCTACTTAGTTAGGTCCCAGGACAAAATAACAAAGTTGACATGCTGTATGTAAGTTCGCAGTTTCCGTCCACCATTTTAAATCTACAGTATATGTGGGGGGGGGGTCACCACTACCAAAACAATATTAGTCCCATTCGAGTGCGTTCTTTACTCCCAACCTATTCTTCACATTCAAAATAGCGGACAGAAATTACGAACTTGCGTATTGTACCGATATACCAGTGCTTCAGTGCAAAACAAGTCACAAGTTTCCCCGTGTAACAAGAAACTGAGACACCGGTGACTTCGTTTGGATAGTTTTGGATCGTACAGTATGAAAACAAAGAAACTGATTCGAGAAATTGAAGTTATACATTTACCGTATGAGCTATCCCCACCACTTAAACATGCAAAGAATATAGAAAGTACATTATCTTTTGAGATATAACACCATGTGTCACGCTTTGGCCCCCTTATTTATGAAAAGGGTATTTTTTCCGTATACATTGAACACGGATTTGGGTGAATTGATATATTGGAATCGATAGCTTATTCAATTCG
>JAVCKS010011334.1:0-16164 GCA_032273685.1 Pteraster tesselatus
CCTGCCTGCCTGCCTGCCTGCCTGCCTGCCTGCCTGCCTGCCTGCCTGCCTGCCTGCCTGCCTGCCTGCCTGCCTGCTCGTTTACTCGCCTTCATTTGAGAATTACATGAATGGCTCTGGGTAAACCGTAATGAATTTGATTGAATATCTTACGCCGGAACTCTCTTACACAAACCGAACCCAAACTGAATCCTGTGCTTCAGTAATGTTTTTCCTGACAACTACGAGAGTTAAGGGAGCTGGATAGATATTTGTGATATTTTCCGGAGACTGTATCTTGTTTAGAAAGAAAACATACAAATGTTGATAATATAGTTAGATAAGTTAGTCACTGTTTGTAGCATTTCGACGGTTTTCGCTGTAGACATATCTCAACATATGCATCGGACTCGGCTCGAGCACTTCGAGTTTTAAATAGAAGATGAACTGGTGGTAGATCCGGGCTCAACTCAAAACCGTAACCCCGTCAACTCAGAACCGTAACCCCGTCAACTCAGAACCGTAACCCCGTCAACTCATAGCGACCTTGCGCTAGAACCGTTTACTCTGCGCTAACAATGTACCGTATCTTCTGACGACACGGCCCCGCTAAATGTCAATCGGTTCTCGATCATCCAGACCCTGTGGTGGCTACAACTGTATCTGCTTATTAGGTCTGGGTCAGGTCATTGCGGTGGGCTAAAAACCGTAGTAATTGTCTTCTCTTTAAAAAAGGTGCACGGTAAAATAGGATAGATTTGCCCGCCGTGTCTCCGTAAAATTTCCCCGAATTCAAGATCGCAAAACCGTCGCAGCTGATCTTTGCATTCATCCTACCTATTATCAGTTAATGGTGTATAAGTCTTATGGTGCTTAAGGCTAAGATTATCTGATTTAGTCAGGATAGGTGCCCCCCTTCTTGCTGCCAAATAATTATAATGGGCGACTTCATAAATCACTTTTAACCCCCATACTATACAAGTGTTGGCACTGGGTGTCCGCATTAATGCGCTGTTCTTAAAGCGGAACTCATGTCATAGGAAAGACGTATCCATACACTACAACCATCGCGTGTGGTGTGGCCTCGTATCGATCACTATACGTTTCACAATGAACACAGGGAGATATTAGCCCCAGACATTCTGTGCCATCTTTATGGTGAACATAATCATGTGTTTATTTCAACGTTACAACATTTCAGCCTTTAGTAGCTTCCATAAACATAAACCCACACGAACACAAATAGTTGCGCCACACCCTCAGCTGCCAAGAAATGTGCGTAATGCAGTGAGATTGTCTGTTTGTTCCTGCGAGATGTCCTCAATTCAGACTAGTCCCTGTGAGTCTCTGGGTCTATATCTGCCATTAAATAGCATCGCTGTGCGACTTTAATGATGTCTGTCAGACTAACTGAATTGGGAATTTATAGATAGTTTGGGAGACTAACACGTATACGTGGACTTTGCACGGTTAAAGCACCGTGTTCTATATGGTTGTTTGCAGGTCTAGCCATACCTATTCCAGAATCACTGTCCCACAAGATGGGAGCGGTTCGATAGGGTCTGCATCGCATATTTGAACAAGAAACTACCTCCAACTGATTCGATGTACAGGCTGTACATATACCGGCATGTAACTGTATACAGGCGCATGCAAATTTCCGGGTGTTGCAGGTACGCCGTGACAAACGAACTCACAGACAGGTGGTCGATCAGTCCCCGATTGAGGGGCACAAAATTATACCCTTTGATTGTCCTGGCGCCCGCCACTGTCTTACCCACTAGTTTCAGCCGGACGAGAGAAAGACGTAATTTCTAAGGCCGGAGTGAGGCGACAATCATGCTGACTACAGGCCAGGAACTTTCCCACTCACCTCGCCCACCGCGAACCCCCTAATCATTTACTAAGCACATCGATTGGCATCCATTACCCAGAAACAAAAATCACCGCACATCAGAAAATGATTATTTACAGCAAATGATGCATGGGAGCCGAGAGTCGCCGTGCAATTTGCTGTATGCACCAATATAATATCAGGCGATGGTACAGGCGAAACGTTGCGTCCCCTTTCGTTGGGTTAGGTTTATATCGTAACATAATATATTGCAGAAAATAATTCTACCAATTTGCAGCCAAGTGATGGCAGAAGATTGTGACAATTAACAGCTGAAACGTTCTGAAATAAAAGTGTTTATCCTGTCTGTAATTATGCATGGGGTTGGTAATCTGAAAGGGTTGGGGCTTAGGATTTAATTACACTTTTAAACCCTGTGTTAAAGTGCGGTGTGTAAAACGGGACGTAAGATAAGCAAGGGTACCCACATTTTATATCCTTCTCCCCCCCCCCCACCTCATCCTCACCTTCAAAAATGCCAAATACCGGTAAAATAAATAATTTGTGAGAATTTGCGCAGTGCTTTCTTCGCCGGATTGAATACAAGTGACTTTGAAATACAATGAGAAACGAGAAAGAATATAGCAGTTCTGAAGAAACACTGTATCGTTCTTTCTCCGTGCTCTCTGTAAGCTGTAGGCGAGCGCAATATCTTGGCAAAACATCTAAGGAAATCGCCAAAATGGAACGGTCAGTCGTAACAGAAAAGAGAGACAAGGATTCAATTCGGACAACTAAAACCGCATGTCGCGAACACATTACACGTGGATTGACAGAAAAATGAGGAGTATGCGTTAGGAATTTAGTTAGCCCTATTGTTGAACTCACAATACCCTGGTCAGAAAGCCCTGGTCACTGATTGTCTATAGAATGGGCGCGTGCTTGGCACGCGCTTGCTGACCGCAGGAACTTATTAGCTATTTTTTTTATAACTTTTGTAAGCGGATTAGTCCATGGATTACCCGCACTCGGTTTTTTTAAGTTTCTCTTCATAAGTTCCCTTTTTGTTCCCTTCATGTTTGCTCACACCCTGTATTGCTAAGCGATTAGTAACTTTCAACAGTTGAACGGCCAATCACGACGCTCTCCTGATGCAATGCGATTTTGGTTTAGAGGCCAAGTAAAAAATGAAGAGCTTTTTATATAGTCGTTCAATCACAAGCGGAAACCCAATTTCAGAAGGAGTACTTGCTCTTAAAAAACGAAAAACCTATGGTTAGGACATGAGTTATGACATTATGGTTGGTTACGTCAGTGCACCACCTATTATTATCCTTTACTACGAGTGTATAGCGGTAGGGCCTATGGTTTTCCATTTCATTTGAGATCGATTCTACCTGAATAGCTCTAAATGTTGAATTGATTTGGTTGGTAGGTTTTAGCTACGAGTACGATATGTGCCACGAAACAGCCCACGGAAAGTACAGAGCGTATCGTCTCGAAGGGTCACTGTCACAAATCGTGCCCCCAATTAAGCACCTGGTCCAATGACATAAAAAAAATTATGAGAAGTGCTTTTAAATTTGTGTGATAACCATATTTCACCAAATACCCGTATATACTATATAAATAAATACTGGTTCGTGGAGGAAATTATATACGACCATCTATAAAAGTATACTAACCGCAGTACTAAAAGAAAGTTGTGGTATTCTGCAGGTATAGGCTGGTGTGAATTGTTTGTAAAATTATGGACTACAGTATAGACTGGATCCCGTTTGCAGACTAAATTACCTATCGGCTGTATACGTGCATGCATTGTCATAATGTTTCGGCTTCTTTTCTTTGTGTGTGCGTGTGCGCGTGCTCCAAGATAGCAAAGAATTAAACCCGTTCACTCCACGTAATTGAGATCAAATTGACAAGTATTGTAGGAAATGTTCTCTCTGTAGAGCACTACCCGTTTGGTGATCTACCAAGACACGCCACGCTATAAATTGCCTAGTTTGCGGTCATTCAAATTTAGCATCCGAGGCTTAAATCCGATTCTATCCTCGAATACATACAGCATATAGCTGACGGAGTGCGTCCCGTTTCAGCCGTGAAACTGTGCCCTTTTGAGGTACGGTATAGCCGAGTAATCGGACGTACAAACGGCCCGGGTGTCTGTTCCTTGGGGAGAGAACCCCCAGATTACAGTAATTATAGATTATTGAAATCCAACGTGTCACAGGGCCGACGCGCGGCGTGGATGATTCGCGGCCCTCTACTACGATTTCAATAGCGTCGCCGAATTTAGCAATTTAGTTCTTTGGTTCGACCCTCGTGTTACCCAGCAATTATGAGTGTTGGGGTCTTGAAATAAATGGGTTGTAATTATATTATCAATGGAGCTGTAATCAAGCAATTCGATTATCAGAACAACCCCGCAGCGTCAGACACAAGTGGTCTGCTTTTGGCTAACAACAAAAGCGCCCGGACATCGCACGCGTTCAAAACAAAAGTTTGTTCAAGCGGTCTATATTCCTTTTCATAGAGCCCCCTGTTTCTTAAACCTGCACGAGAAAACTATTATTGTTATTGTTTTGGGTTGTTTTTGGGCTTTTGACGACAGGAAATATCAATCGGGCCGGCCCATTGTAAAGTGAAACTGAGGAATTGAAGAAAACGTTTATCATGCGACACTTTTAGTTGTACAGTTTGGGTCGTGCTAATTGCACTGGTCTCTATTACTGTTGTAAAACTGTATTAAAATGGTTGAAATAATATGCTCTCTATATAGGTAGGCCTATCTATACACGTATCTGAGTTACCCTGGTAAACGTGGTGGGATATTTGCGAAGAAGATGGGGGAGACTCGGCTCGCGAGCTTTGACACGTGTTCGCACCCATCGCTCCCCCTCGGGCTAAAGCGAACTGCTACAACCATTCAACAAAAATTGCAACTGTACACGACGGTGGTGTTATTATTGTAGTTTTGTTGTCTTCGTTTGATAGTTACGGCCCGATTATTGTACGCGATCATCAATCATGGAAGACAGGCCACGCTGCATACAGCTATATCAACTCCGCAGCGCTAACGACTCCACGGGACCAGCCGTGACACACCGGCCCTAAAAAAAAACCTCAATGCTCTAGAGAGAATAGAACAAACGAGGGGCAGAAAATTTGGGTGTGTAGCCCGCTTGGTACACGCGACATCTCCCCAGTGGGCTTGGGCGACCTTATCCAACGGACTGGTCGTGATCGGTGCCGTCGATCGAAGCCCCCACGGCCTCCTATAGCCACGTGCAAGCGTATGTAAATGAATTATGATTACGTCGTGTGGACAGGCGCATGTGATTGGTCAGTAGGTTTTGAAGCCTGTAGGATGAGTAATGACGTGTCAGAATAAGAGCTATACATGCAGGCTCCCTATTGATATTGAAGTTGTATCAGAAGTGTAACGTGCTCTGAATTTTGTTTCAATAATCTTTTGTCTAGGGGCAAACTGTCGCCTTTCTACGAGCCTGCAATAGCCAATAGCATAGTCCAGTCTCTTTCAAAGATGTACTGTACTGCCCTATTTCTTAGACTCTTCTTATCCAATTTCTCGGTTCAATTGTTAAGCAATGCATGACGGGTACTACTGTATTTCGTGATCTGAACGCGTGATTTCGTTTCTTGCTCCGTCACGTGTTTTGTATTTGCAATAGCCCTAGCTGTTAATAAACTACTCATACACGCTTAAATCTCCCAGATCAAACTGGGCTCGTTTTCCCCAACAGTTTGTCAACCAAGATTTCGGGTCCAATGTTTTCCTTAGAATCATGAGAATCCCTATGGAGGGCAATTTAGTACAATGTGTTATGTTTATTAGGGCCTAACTATAGGCCCCCAGTGATGGTGTAAAACCATTCATTTTGCATACGCTATATTGTTAATTATGTTATCTCGTATAATTTCTGTGCTACAGCCTATACTATATGGGCTATGTCGTGGGCAGACGAATTATTACGGCTTTTGAACTAAGGAAAACCCCAAACTGGGGCAAAACCTCATGGGGCACTGGTCCTCATGGTCCCCCATCGAGCGTGCATGGTTCATGCTCGAATATGATATTACGGCCAATATAGTTTAATGAATGCCTTTTCTGAAGGTTTAAAACATTGATCGAACATGTTAAATTGTATTTGTTAACAACAAATTTGGAGAAGCGCCCCGAAGATCGACGGGGATTCTACCCCGTCGCAGGAGTTTGGCTTTTTTGCGATTCTCCGACGAAGTGGAAAATAAATAACTATATTTACCACCAAATAAGTCTATCCTCGCAAGTTTGTTACCGGGTAAAGTCCACGAATATCCGTAATTTATTTTCTTCACTGTTATAAAAATTATAAAAATTATAACAATCATTCCGGTGTCTCTAGTTCGATCCAGTGAAACATTCAAACGTTAACATTAAACAGACGTATAAATCAATAATAGTTAAAACTGCAAATTTTATAGTTTGGGCATTATTGTCCATAATGCTTGCATATATACGGGTCAATGCGTATATATGCATGACAGTTGCACCAAAATGTTACCACGACATTTCAAAGCAACATATTTCCTTGTTTATTAAATCCTGAACTGTTTCATTTTATATCTTATTATAGGGAAACGCATTGCGCGAAACACATGGGTACATTAATGTAAGCGGGTATGCAGACGTGCGCACCCGTAGAAATTGTAGAATGTCGTATCGTATAAAGCTAACAACCCACCCGGCGATTTTCAAAACTACCAGCCATTATTTAGCTCCATGTTTAGCGACTAAATCCCCTGTGTTTTTAAACATCGAGCAATAACAAAATACTGAGCATTCTACTATGGATGGAAAACTTGGTATATAAAACTTACTTGACTTGAAGGTGTCGGCACACTCACTTCGTCGACGTGTTTAAAGAAGAACAAAAGAGCTTTGAAGTCGACTTGAATATCGTCCGCTTCTCAAAACTGTTTCGTGTAAAATGATAACGAGCGAAAGTCTCAAGTTCTTACACCACCGAATATACAGGAAAAACCTTTGGGAAAATATACAGTACCAGCAACTATCGAATCCTTGTGGTGCTAAAAAGAAGAGGGGGCGAAAAAAAAACAGCAAGAAAAATAAATTACATGTACTCGGGCTATCTCTTAACCGTAAACAGCGCAAACTCGATGCCCGTACAATTTGCCTTTGTACCCGCGTGTTCAAATGATTAAATGTAATGATAACTTTAAAGAAAAATAATAATAATATGCAAATATGGGCTCAGCAAGTCAATATGGTTGATGTCAGATATTCATATACGGGTAGGTTTTTGCCATGCGTATTTTTTTTACTATCACTGTAACTATTATTATGACTATATTCTGCATAAATAATTACAACTTCATCACGTCGTTTGTGGCTCGATTTCTATTCTGAAACTTGTAGATATCTATAGGCCTACTGCTGTCGGTTTTGTCCGTCACTTTTTTCACCAACTTTTTTAGGCTGGGAAATTTTATCACGCCGATACAATACGGTAGAATACGTTACCGTGCGGGTTTGATATCAAAACAAGCGACAGGCGTTGCTAGCTGCGAGCATTAATTTGTCTTATCAACCGAAATCTATTATTTATGTATTTACCAAAGGTATGCTCAAACGGATATAAACTGGTTGAAAACCGTGGTCCTGCATGCAAAGACAACTGACACTATAATAGCCTCACTTAAAATGTTATTAAAACCATTGTATAAATGTTTCAAATGTCTATCGAAAAACGGCCATTATAGTGTGGGACAGTTGGTTTGCGGTATATAAAATTATGCTGCAGTGAGTCTGCGGATTGCTGTATATTAACGCCCTATAGTCCAATAATTGAGTGCAGTATAGGGTCCATCAACAGTCACGTGAGTTTGTTCTGTGTTTTGATTCGGTGCATATTTTCTTAGATTGTTTATTCAAGTGTTGGTTATTATTTATTTAAATGTTTAGTTAAAGCCTGGTTTCCACGCAAGACGAGCACAGACAGGGCAATACCTGCAGCACTGGTAGCAGTGACGGGTCCGGGCTGTGAGGAGGCCCTCTCTCCGTTCCCCCAACTTGAAGAAAGGAAGAGCGAGAGAGACTCAAAAAGAGAAGAAAAGAGGAAGAAAGAAAGTTAATACTAGGGCAGTCCACGTCGGACCATAGCCTAGGTTTATTATGCCTGTATGATTATTGTATTGGGGTCTGTCGTACTTTTACTAAAATGTGTAACCAAGAAAAACTGCAGCGACGAGATAAGACTATAATTATAATAATTATAATAATACACGCCCCCCCAGAACGCAGTTTGATACCGTGCAGGCGACGCATTAACTGTTTGGTACATTTCACGCCCCCCCTCCTCCCTTTAGAAAGTAATGGATCCGCCCCTGCATTGCGGAAATCACGCTTTAAACGCTGCTCTTCGTGCGCATGCGCCCGCCTCAGTGGAAACCAGGGTTCACGTTGGAGTGTGGTATTGTACGTATTTATTTCTAAACATGAAATATATTTAAAAAAGGAAAAATTAAAGTGTGAACTGTTGGTATATATTTTATTTTTCATTTTCATTATTTTATTATTTCGAAATTTGTTCACTGTTTGAATGACATTTATTCTGGCTGTTAATCCCAGAAAAATATTGTTTTATGATATGTTTCCATAGCAACTAGTCATTTTACGACCGTGTGTTTATGACATTGATAAATAAAGATGAGTCATTGTGAGGTCACAAACAATAGACGCGCAGAAAAAGATTGTATTGTGGCTTGGAATAAACGCCTGGTGCTGTTACGCTAAATTAGGGGAGTCAGGTGGCGCGGCGTATACTCGCCTTCACCATCATAAAACCCGGGTTTTCGGTTTCTACCTGACTGTGTGAGAAAGCCTCCGCTTTCCTCCTATACGCTAAAACCCACTCGCCGTATTTCCAGCAAATTTCGCCGTTAATTTACACAATAAATGTTGAAAATAGAACATTTTAATTAAGAGAGTTTGTTTATAAATGGGCAATATTTCCCTGTACATGTATATAAGCGTTGCTCGTGTGTATATGCATTATGCATGCCCACCCCACGCGCTAACAAAGCGTACGATTTGTGCCTACCACTGCGATAGATACCAAACAAAAATCATTATTAAATTATAGTTAAAACGAAAGTGCTGGTTGCGCTCTGCTAATAACAGTTAATTAATCATTACTCGTAATTTTTAATTTCAAAAGAATGCATCTTTTATCACCGAAACACGCGGCGTTGAGCAACCGGTGTCTCGCCGACGTTTCCGGGGCTCGCTCCCGGCCCCTCGGGGGTTTTGACTTTGAATCGCGACAAAGCGTGGAGCCTGTACCGGTGGTTCGGGATCTCCTACTTTCTCTTTAGATTCGTTCCGTCGGTGGTGCAGTATATAAGTCGTGTGTGTCGCGTGGCTTCAGACTGAGCAACAGCGTAGGTCAGAAATAAACCCAACCATCTACGCGAATCCGTCCACGCGTACCTCGTATAGTGAGTGAAAGAAATGAGGAGATCTCTTCACGGCAACAGCCACGTGGCTAGTCTGTGCTTGGGACTGGCTAAACGGCTCGGGAGAGAAGGAGATAGCTAGCTACGAGAGATGAGAAAGCCAGTGTTTATGTCAACAACAAACGGTCGTTTACCGATCAGCGGAGGCCGGCGGTGGCAAGTCAAGTGGGTCACACGCCAGTGTTTAAACGGCTCCACACGGCACTTGTTGACCGCTGGTTCCGTGGTGTTAACACGCCGTTGTTTTGCACCAAACTACGGGCGCGCTGTCTTGATGAGTCGAAGGATTGGAACTTCCTATTCCCATGTTGACACGTGGTATTCCTCCCCCCCCCCTCTCTCTCTCTCTTCCCCTCTCTACCCTGTCTACCCTCTCTATTCCTCTCGTTCGATCCTCTTTCACCTTTCCCACTCTTTAACACTCACTTCCCTCTCTTCCCCTTTTCCACCTTCGTTTTCCCCCTCGTCTCCCTTTCGTTTCCCCTATTTTTCTCTCTTCCCTCTTTCTTCCCCCGCCCCCATGCACTCCCACCCTAACTCCCACCCTAACTCCCACCTAACTCCCACCTTCTTCCCACTCCCACCCATCCCCTCCCACTCCATCCTGCCTCTCCCCCTTCCTCCCCCTTCTTCTTATTTCCCTTTTGAGGTGAAACGTTCATAGTCTGTGAATCGAAGCAAGCAAACAAACAAACAAACTTCTTTGCTAACGTTTGCTAAACTCACCCTCGAACAAATATTGCACTATATAGCTTCGATTGGGAATGTGGGATCGTGGACCCATGAGTTTATACAGATGAAACAAATGTTTAGGAACAAAGCCCGGTTGCCTCTGCAAATAGATCTGGGGTATACTTTTAATGATTTTCCCGCACACCGGTACTGTTTTCTCGGTTGTTAACTCGCCGTTGTTTTTACACGATCCACGGCGGCGTTGTGAGCGTGCCTACCTCCTCGCCCTGCCTGGGCACACTTGCATCGCACATTGGTCTCCGAATATTGAGCAAACATTGGGGGTTGTATAATGTTTGTTTAGGTTCTCTAAATGTTATCTAATATAATAAGATCAGAAAGGTGAGCAAAAATAGACTTATCATTTTTTGGGTTAAACCTATTTGTGGCATACTTACTTTAAACCTTTAGTTTAAACCATGTTTTAAACATTACTTCAAGTACGATGTCATATCAAACCCCGCGATGGGTTTCTTATGTCGTTGCCGTTAAACCTGGTTTAAATGGGGGCTTGTTAATCTAGGTTTAAAGTAGGTTTTTGTTCGGATTTCACCATAAATTAGAATCGAGCTTAAACTAGGTTTATCATACCTTGTGTAAAACTCAAGGGGTGAAGACCTTACACCTCCCATATTCATAGGGTATAATTTATGTGGTTTGACTGAAGTAATTCCAATTACGTAAAGAATGACCGATTTGGGGTAAATTGAAGACTGTTCTGACCTAGTGGGCCCTTCCCTATCTGGGGTTTCGCTCTTCTCTTAAATAAATGTAGCCGTGTCAGCTGGATCACGTGGCCTCGTGTGTAAGTGTTGAATCTCGCGGCGTGCCGATTCCGTTGGTCCACCGGATCCATCCATCGAGTTGAAGAGACCTAATCACATGTCTCAAGTTATCTTGTGCACGATTGACGATAGATTGAGATCCACTTTTAAACAATAGATTGTTCTCCCGAGTCAACCACCACGCGTGTTCCCAATTTGGATCGGGGACAAAAATTTTGCTTTCTACTGGTAGCGTGGGAGCCTTGCCGTAAATGGGTTATGTAAAATATGAGCCGTCAGCTTGCAGAAAACCTCAGCTCAGTTATATTTTGCATATTTCTATAAACGTAGCTGAAAATAGCTGCAACGTATTCAGCCGGAAGAACAGTCTTGTGGTGTGGTGGCGTATACGCTTTTGCCAAAATCTTCTTTGTTTTTCGAAATCTTGGCTTTACTTTGCTAGTTTCGAATAATGGGTCATACTGTGGGGCAGTTATTTGTCGTGGTAAGCAAAATACAGAATGGTCCATTTATGATTATATCTAGCACGAAAACTAGATGGCTGCCAATCGACACAGTATTTTGCAATGTGAGCTAAAGCTGGCTGATTAAAGAGCACACCCCGAAATGGTGGATGGGATCTGTGTATTGGCCGCATGCAATGGCCATGTCTTAACGTGCTGCACGCATCTCCACCACTTGACGGATCTGTGTGATCGCGACCACCAGCATACTGGACAGCGCGTGCGCCGTTACCGTTACTAGCGGTGAGCCGCGCGTGCCACTCAATGCAGGGAGGGAGGTTTCGCAACCGAACGTGTACGGATATCGCGACGGATACGTCACAGTTTCGGCGGTCTTGTGACGTCACATGCGTTTATCAGTCCGCTACGCGCGCGCGTATGTTAATAACGCATAGCATGTCCGGTACGCAGGATAGAACATTTCGTGAGAATTTTTGTTTTGCTTTGAATTTGCAGAGGAGATATTCACAAAGACAAGTATGACTCTACCAGGCAACCTGGAGTGTACCGCAGTCTAGTCCTTGTGAGTTCGGGGACTCTATGTGATAACCGGAATGTGGGAGCGAAATATTAGGGTACATTTTTTAAAATTATCGCATCATGATTAGCCAATACGCCCTCAGCTAGCTACGCAGAATATAGCGCCCCCTACTGGGTATATTATAGAGATCAGTGATATTGCCATGCGGTACGCAGTTTTTGCAACACGCCATCGCCGGGTTTTGGGTTCTACTAATATAGCTAAGAGGGCCAGGGAGCGGGATTGAAGGTCGCAAACAAGTACGTCAGTACGAATTCCGACCGCTGGAGGCGCTGTAATCCGCCGTTGGCACCATATACGGCTCTTGCACTACCTATTCCATCCACTAGTACAGTCGGACGAATCTTGCAACGAGCACGTGTTGTAAACAATTCTGTAAACTAACTAATTCTGTGTCAATTCTGGATGAGGATAATACATAAGTTGTTTCAGACAGTTGCGCCTTTTTTTAGCCGGTGACACTTACATGTATATACAAATGAGAATTCCGGAAATGTACGTCAGTTGACAGTAACACAAGTACGGCTCATATCGCTGAAATCTACACCTCGGGGTAGCAAACTGCAGTATTTGGGGGATTTGCATCTCCCGCACATAATAACGTAATATGTTAAAAACAAACCCTGTGGTGCCGGTGCAGTACGCGTTGCACGTAACCTCAAATTCCGCTCCCCTCAATAAAATATTGGTAGAACCCAAAACCTGGCGATAGCGTGTTGCAAAGACTGCTTACCACAAGCATGCGCGCTAGTAGTAGTAGTAGTAGTAGAACGCACACACGTATTATGACAGAGAATCCCACGATTGTTGTCAGAATTGTCTTCATATTTTAAGCTTTTTTTGTCGAAACTGTTTAACCTACAGTACAAGGGTCGTAATGTTCAGTTTAATCCTTCATCTCAACTCGATTAAGTTCGTAGCCCCTGCGATGGTCATGATGGGCGCCGCTCCACCGTATTTTGCCGCGTTTGCCGGCTGGCGTTTGGTGTCGTGTGTACTGCCGTCGCGATGGCGGTACTATGTAGACGATCGCCTATGGGCGACGTACCAACGAATGGTTCAGTTCTTCTTCGAAAACTACACAGGACTAGAAGTACGTAAATCATATAATTATGCTATAAAAATGTGTTATATTGTAAACATTTAGAATCCGACCTTAAATTGGTGTCTCACGGATCAGTATTCGTTTGCTTGTTATTCAGTCCTAGCTCCTACTGGCTAGTCCTGATCGACTCCTGACCTAGCCTAGGCTAGAGTAGAGGCTTTACTCTTATTTCTTAACTTGGCTGGTTCATACTTTATGAGTATGATAGAGAAAGATGAAAAAGTGCAGTTTCTGAATTGAAAGCCCGTACCTTTTTGTATTTGTTCGTTTAACTAAGGTTATCTTATATGGTGACGTTGAATCATTATCATCAGGAGAGAATGCAATCTACCTTAGCAACCATCAGACAACAATGGATTGGGTGGTCGCTAACATGGTGGCAATACGCGGAGGAATGTTGGGGTCCCTACGCTTCATCCTGAAGAATGGACTCAAGTACATGCCACTGTATGGATTTGTTTTTGGGCAGGTAATTCTGTAGTGGTGGCGGCATGGGGAACCAGTAGACCCTGTTCTAATCCCACTGACTACCCAGGTCCAATCATGGCTGGGGGAGTGATGGCCTGGTGGGATAGAAGCCAGTAGTATACTCTGTGGTCCACAGTGTACTAATATAAGAAAGGTCCTGTATGTGATGGGCATTGCCATCTTGTGATGGGCAAATCTTTCGAAAAGCTATCTTTTATGTTTTTCCCCCACTTTTTCTTTAGCATGGTGGTATCTACGTGAGAAGAGCCAAGCATTTTAATGAAAAAAATGCCAAGAGATTTAAGGAGAAGCTGGATGCGTTACGAAAGGGCAACATTCCTGTAGGTACACAATAGATTATCTTTAACATTCAGATTCCCTTTGTAAAGCTTTTTGCGTCCTGAAATCACCTGGGCCCTTCTGCAATCATAAGGCCATTCTCCCTACCCCAGGTGGTGCAGTGTACTTTCATCACATTCTAACAATGGAGATCATTCTGCGGCTTTCATCCCTCTTGTGAAATCGTAACTTCTCCTGTCTGATACAGACCCTTGTGGTAGGCTATAACTCTATCAACCACCTTCTTTTGAAAGGATAATAATATGATACTGCCGGTGTTCCCATAAAAATCAATTATACTCAGTTGCCCTTTGACAAAATTATGCAAATTACAGACACTCTTCTTACCCGCTTGTTGATTTCAGACGTGGATGGTGATATTTCCAGAAGGGACCCGATATAATCCGCTAAACTCCGAATCCATCCGGGCAAGTCAGGCATTCGCATTCAGAAACGGTAAAAACAAATTTATAACAGGAGAAATGTGTTGGGGCAGGGTGGGGTACCACACCATTCATGGCATCAAACCCACACTGACAACTCCAACCAATGTAGGTAATTTGTTTAAAAGAAAATTCTACCTCGTTGCTTATAGGACTGGCTGTAACCAACCACGTCTTGTCCCCAAGGGTCAAAGCTGTTAATCTGTGTGTACAGGGCCTACGGGGCCATACTCCTGCTGTGTACGATGTGACGATAGCTTACGGTAGTACCAGGCAAGAGGGAAACAATGAAGACGTAGTGGAGAGGAGACCGGCACCAGGGATGCCAGGTAGCAGACCATGGTTTCTTATTATTTATTGTTGTATATTATAATAATATTAATATTGTTAAATTTAATAATAATAAAATTATGCTATGTCTCGCGATGTAGTCAAGTACGAGTCAGGCTGCTATTGTGAAATGTTTTTTCCATCTTTTGTTTCATTTTGTCAGAGTTCCTCCAGAGACAATGCCGACAGGTTCACGTCCACCTCCGACGTATCCCCTTGACGACGATTCCCAAGGATGAGGAATCTTGTCATCGCTGGCTTCATGAAGTCTTTGAAGAGAAAGACAAGTACGACATTGCTATTGAAATAACTCGCGATTATCTTATATTAGTCACTAGTTAGCATTTTAGCAAAATGACAAATCAAAACAATTGCATGTCAGCTGAAATTCCTCCCCAAATGGTCCTTCTAATGGTCCTTCTAGCCAGTTAAACCCAACACGATGCAGATACAGTAAAATATACTGTGGAAACACTTCAAGATCGTGCTGGGTAGTCTCAAGGCATGCTCTCAAGCAAATGACTTCTATAACAGAAAACACTAATGCATGTCTAATATGTGCGCACGCATAATATCACAGAAATACCACCTGACCCCTGTGTGCACTAAACCATGTCCCAGTATAAATGGACTGTATGCTCCATGAATGACAAGTCAAAATGGCCTTGGGTGGCCCTTCAAAGCCGAAATTCCCAGGCCCTCACAACATAATGTGCAAAATGAAAGACTAGATTTAACTTGTATTTTTGTCGTTATACAGTATGCTGTCTGACTTCTATTCGACTGACCCAGACAAACAGGGTCGTTTGGAGGGCAAAGGTCAAACGACGAGGCTAAGTCTTAAGTCAACGCTTCCGGCGTTAGTGTTCTCCTGTGCCATTCTTGCGCCATTGGTCGGCACGTCCACCGGCCGAAGAATATACTGGAAGATCTGGCTTTGTGGGTCCATCGCATCGATAACGTGGATGACGTTGACAACGTGATTTGTGTGAATACAAATTTGTGACTGTAATGACCCCTGACCCGTTGTGATGTCAACGTGATACCGAATCATTGCCTTTCAAAGTAACTTGAAAATTATGTGACATCCGATGTGGTGTAAACCGAACAGAATGAGCTGTGAATGGTCACCGTCGGATCAGGGCTTTATGCAGCAGTCTACCCACCCAACATTGACACGATGCGGCAGCCTCAAACTGCCCCTTAAGGAAGAAGAACCAGAGGGAGTTTTGTCAGGTCAGGGTAGTGGTGCCCTGGCTTATAGATTCTTGCATTGAGAAGATACCTGTTTTAAGGTCATTCTTAATATCTAGCTCAACCCTTCATGGTCTACGGGAGACAGGCCCAGACTAAAGCCAGGATCACAGGACAGTAGGACACGCTGTTTATGTATTTGGAGTCACTAAGATGTGTGATACTATGGGAAGGTTAACCCTCTCACTACCATTGGCGACTATTGACGACAGGAATGTATACCATATATACTAGTCAATATTATGTAATTCTATTATGAATAGAATACAATGTGTAATTTTAGCCGGTTCTCGCTAGCCTTATTCTGAA
>JAVCKS010011367.1:4580-15127 GCA_032273685.1 Pteraster tesselatus
TACACACTTATATGTTCTTAATATTCAAGCTTGTGCTAAAATTTTTTGCTTATTGTAACCCCCCCCCCCCCCCCCACGAACCGAGGCATGGAGTAGGTAGTATTTAGGCAGCTCGCCTAACTTGTAAGATCTAATGCATCAACCAACCAAACGCCTCAAGAAAGATCTTTTGTTTGTTTGTCTTTAGGTTGAGATTAAGTCGGTGAATCCAAGCCCTTCCCAGGGGGCTGCTGGCTACAACAGCTACAACAACGGAAATGTGTATGGCCAAGGTAAGAGCATAGCTGGGGTCACACTCCTCAAGAGAAACTTATCTAATCTGAGACTGTTTAGCAAAAGTTAAATTCTTATTTCCTGCCCACATTCTCCTCTTCTGATGATCAAAGCATACTGGTGGCTTACGAGTTACTGCTTTTGTTTGCATGAATGCTTGTGCAGTCATGTGTGAAAGCCATAAATAGTTGGAGTACAAAGCTGCATGGTGTGTTACGGCATTCACACTGGTCTAGTGCAGTTATATATTGCAGTACATGTCAGCACAGGTCATATCGCATAACAGAACTGAAGCATCAATTCCATCGATGAACAAGTATAGATTGTTAGTACCACCACCACCCGAAGGACATGAATAATATAATATATAGGTTTGTACATTATTAGTGCAATTTGTTGAGAGGCATAGGGTGTGTTGTCTTCCAGTGGGCTGGGAAAACTAACCTCTTTCTTGCCCATTTTTCACAGGTTATGACAACAGCTATCAGTATTCTGGCTACAGTCAGAACTACAGTCAGGGCGGAGCAGGGGGCGGAGCGGCCGCCTCCTCCAGCTGGCAGACACCGTCCAACTCTTGGCCGGCCGGTGGGGATTCCTCCTGGAACAGCTCCGGCTACAGCAACCCCAGCTCGGCCTACAACGCCACCAGTACGACCGGCGGTAACATGTACGGCGGGGGCATGATGCCCAGCCAGAGTGGGCAGTACAGCGGCAGCCAGCAGAGCGGTAGCTACACCACTGGGGCTGATGGCGGCAGCAACTACTGGTAAGATGGTGAACGGCAGATCTCAGATCAATAAGGAGTAGTTGGGTAGTCATTGTCACCAAGGAAGCAAATTTAGCAGTAAAATATCTAACAATCATTGACCTTACAATTCAAGGTTTTCAACGGTAGTGTAGCATGTAGTTGTGCTATAATAAGTTAATTACTTTAGGGTCGTTGTCAAATAGCATTTATGCGTACCGGTAAGTGTTGCTTGTGTTGTACACAAGCAGCCGATTTGGTAGTGAAAGGGTTACAGAACAACACCAACCATTTAGCACATTCTTGAGTCGCTAAGTGAACATGGCACAATTTCATTCAGCTGGAGAAATGTTTCTTAGCAAAAAAAGTACACAGTTTCTGACATCTACTTACATTTGCATTATAAAGCAGCATTTTGTTTTGACATTTTTCCATGAGAATCCTGGGAGTTCCGAACGCTTTACTTAAAATGCTCAGCAATATCAAGTTTTCTAATCGGGAAAAGGTCAAATTTGTGTACAGTAACTAAGTAGATGCATTGATGCATTATAACCAGTACACTGTACTCAACTGTGACTACCGTAATGGTGTATTATAGGCTAAGTAGGATTTGCAGTGACTTGTATCAAATTGGGGTCTGATGTTGGGTTCTAGGCCACCAGGTCGTAGTTCACTGTGTTAGTCTCTTTTGTAGTGGAGACTACACATGCAGGACTGCACTAATTATGACTAGTCTTGGATCGTAATGGATTCAAGGCAGTTTTGCAGTTGGCATTGTTTGTTTGTACAATGAAATGGGAAAATCATAAATTAGTTTGGTAGTTTGTAGCTAGTATGTGTTTAGAATGAAAAGGTTTGATTGTAGGACACTTGTAATCATTTGGCAATCGAACATCAGATGAAATAAAATGATTTTACTTTTGATTTGATCCCCAAAGGTTATTGTTTGGAAAGAAATAACAACCGATTCCGTTCATATTTCTAAAAAGAGATTTCACGCAGTAATCCCAGCATCCTTTTTTAAAATTATTTAAAATTCATTTTGGGGAAAATGGTGTATTTATAGGAATTATCTTTCCTTTGAACAAATATTACCACTCTTTGTAGCCAGCTCGGTTTCATTCAACTTGCTTTTTTTTCACAATGGCTCTTTATATCTGCAAAAGAAAAAGTTTCAGAACCGTTTAAGAATATTGGAATTCATTTTGCGATAATTCTCTTTTGAAAAAAAAACCTGAAATTGATTGATTTACATGTACAATATGTTTTTGAACATTTGAATGTTTAGACTAGACATGCTTTTGGGTTTCTCAGCAAACTAAAATTATTTTATAATTGCCATTGATGTTGTACATTATAAAATTTTGAGGGTCTTGAAGAAATAATTTTGCATAGTTTTGTTGACTTTAGGGGACATTTTTTTTATTGTGGACATTTTGGTGAGCAATACATATTGTGTGATGGCTCTGTATTGTATAAACTAATGGATAACGCCATATTATAATAACCCAAGTCACTGTTAGGGTCGTTTAATAATGTACGTGTAGTATAAGCGCAGGGATGCATTGATAATATCACCTATCATGGTACTTGCTTGCATTCAGTGACGATTTCAAATTATTGGCAAATCGTGATTTAAACAAAACCTGAATCGCGATGAAAAGAAATCTTAGGATAAAGTGTCATGGGAAAAAAACTTCAACAAAGGTTAGATAACGATCGGAAAACACATGGCAATGTTTGTCATCTTGGGGAATTAGAGGTACTACGAAATGGCACATCTTAAATCACTCGTCCGTGATGCTAATATATTTTTATCTGGAGTAGTAAAGGTGTACATACTATGGTCTTCAGTTCTAATGTTTGGGTAAATAAACCACTAACGATAATAATATCAAATATTGTGATATATGTTTTTCTCGATCAATATCGTCCAAGCTTTAAAGGGATGCTTTCATCGGAGAAACAAAAATGTTATTGATTATTTTGCACAGTTCATCTTTCCATTCATTGACCTTGTTTGTTGTTATTGTGGTATTTAAAATAGAGCTCTGTTTTTAAACATGCCTAAAATACCTATATCTCCCTACTTTAGAGTGTTCACAGCTGAAGACAGTGCAATGGCGCAGCCTGTTCAAGTAGAATTGAGCTAATCAGCAGATTTTGTTGTGAAACTATCCTAATGGTGATGCTAGTGCATTCGGGAACATCACTTTTTCTTTAGATGGTGGCTCATATGGATAAACACTTTTTTTTTTCTCAAATGGTAGTATCCCTTTAATGTAGTAATGTACAATACAATTTGCTTTTATTTGTATTCTCTCTATTGTAGAAGAAATTATTGGAGAGTTTTAGTTACGTGTCCATGTTATCAATAATTACTTCGCCAATCGCATTAATTCCGACCTACCAAATATTGCTTTTAATATTTAGTTAGAAGTTATACCTAATCACACTTACTGGTTGCCGTTTTTATTAACTAATACATGTACTTGTAGTTCAACAATAAGATCCCTATTGTAGCGGTTCACAAATCCAATGGTACATCAACCATGATTGGCCCCTGAAAGAATTACTAGGCAAAATAGCGCAAAACAATCTAATTTCAGGACATATATTAAACTGTTTCATTGGTGAGGTAATTATGTTTGTGTGTTTAAACCTGGAGGTTTTTAATGGTAAAAAGCTGTTCATATAGCCATCCAATGAAAGGAAAGTAAACCTGATATATCCGTTATCAAAGGGGTAATATTGTCACCATCATTATCAAACACAGATTCAAGTCTTGAACTTTTCAAAACCTGAAGCGGTGATCACCGTATAAGAGCTCATCTCTAAATCAACGCTGGTTTTGAAAATTTGCAAAGTTTACAAATTGACTAGTCCAGAACTTGTTCTCAGTAATTAGGATGAAAGTTCCACTTTGATGATTTATACATTTTTGTATACCCTTTTTTGTGAATAAGGATGTTGCATTTGAGTCGCACAGACCTCAACCAATTACAACAGATATGTGCATTATGTCACTACAGACTACAGAGCATGCTCAGTAATGTCAGTCACCGCTGAGCATGCTCAGTGTTCCGTTACCATGGAGCATGCTGTTATATATCATACAGTTGGAGAAGACTATGTTCATAATAGCAGTTTTGAGTGTCCAATATGCACTGAATTGTTAATAATAATAGTAATTTTAACACATTAGCATTGCCTTCACATTAACATTAAAGATGTACAGTCCGATTTCAGACTGAGATTACCTTGAGAAATAATTGTAAATGTTGAATTTCTTGTCGAAAGTGCATTATTGGTTTTCGTGCCACATATCATTTTAAAGCTAATAAAAAGGTAAACTCACTAAACTCAATTCAACATTTCCAATTATTATCTCTCAATGTGAAATCAGTCTGCAATTGAACAATCCATCTTTAAGGCCTCTAAAAAGTGCCTAATTCTTATTTGTAACTTGTAGTTGATGCGAACCAATTCAAATGCATTAGATTAATTATTTCATTATTAAAATACTAAGAATCTTTTAAAGAGATAAAAATGATAATGCCATATTTTGTTAAGATTCAAGTTAATGTTCTTCAATATATTGCGTACTATACTCATAGGATATTTTCTCAGTGAAATAGATTAATTAGAGAACTATATGCAAGGGGGAGAACTATTAAATTGAACCATTTGACATTTTGTAAGGATGTACAATTTTAGTAAGATTATGGACCTTATAGAGAAACTAAGACACTTCTTAATAATACTTGAACAGTTTTTAATACTTTGGTTTACAAAAAGTGCTCTAATGTGTAACATCTTTACATCACAAGTAATGATTTAAAAGTTAACAGATTTGGTACCTATTTAGCAACGCTTTACCGCGATATTTTAACAGTTTTTATATTACTGACTTTCCAATTGATCAGTTCCACACGAAAACAAAAGAAACGAATAAAAAGGTTTAGCAATTGTTTATTATAATGACATGTACACATCCTGTGTGGACAACTGCATGCATGAACTTTTTAAAGTTAACAAAGTGTAAACTGTTTGGAAATATTGTAGCTAAAATTATTTAGGTTAATATGAATCCTTCCACTAATTGACTAAGTTGAATTGTTTGACATGATAGCAGGGTATATCTCCTAACATTGTAAACTTGTGCTTTTATAACTGTAAGTTTCTTGCGTGGAATTTCCCTTGTGGCCAAAAGACATTTTTGTGTAATGCGGAGAGGCAGTTGACCATAATGAATATTGGCCATCTTGTGGGGCATTGTTCCTCTGGGGTCTACCCACAGTATGGCCTGTAGGAGAGGAATCAACTACTACCCCACATGATACTATAGGATCCTACCTACTAGTGGCACATAATCGCTCTTAGCATGCAATCATACCTTGTACTATAGGATCCTACCTACTAGTGGCACAATGTGTAATCGCTCTTAGCATGCAATCATACCTTGTTAATCACAATACAGAGTGGCACATTGTGTATAACGAATCGCTCCTAGCATGCAATCATACCTTGTTAATCACAATACATGCAATCATACCTTGTTAATCACAATACAAAGAAAGTGAATCACAGAGCGATCGAGTCGGCCTAACTGGGAATCGAACCCCATATCTTGGAGTGCAGGTCCAATAGTGGAACCAGCTCGGTGGTAAGAGCATTGGCCTGGCTCCAGAATGTGTGGCTCGATTCCAAGTCAAGGCAACTTGATTATTCCATGATTCTCTTTGTGGGCACAAAGTAGGGTACACATTTTGTAATGGTGTCCCCCATTACATCAGGATATTGTACCACCTATTATTCTTTATTATTGGTGTATGAGCAGTTGTATTTGAGTTAGTATAAAAGTCGTCTAGTAATATTTTAAATATTATGAAGAGTCATAAAAAAATAATGGGTGGTACATCTACCATTGTAACAGGGGACACCTTCACAAATTAGTAGCCTGATTGGTTGACTTAGCCTTATCTGATCTTACTGGGCATGTTATCTTTAACTTGCAATAGCTTGTTGTTTACCATACTTCGTATTTTTAGCCTACTAGTCCCTAGTTTATTGGACAAAATAGCGGAAGAAGAACCATAGTGTGATAAGAATTATTAATGGTCTCAGGGCTTTAATGGATAAAAGAAATAATGCAGTTTTTATTTCCAATTTGTCTTTTCTTATTTCGATTAATATATCGTTCGATGTGTACGTGACAAAAGTTGCATGACATGTGTAATTCTAAAGATGTAATTCACTGAATGGCACTGTTCTGTTGATAATAGCTGTAGCATAAACTGCAATAGAGTGATGCTGTTATGGTAGAGAATGGCGGTTTTGACACCTAGACCTATGTATCAACTATACCTGTACTGTGAATAGAGACATACATATGTTGTTACCCTAGGTTTTTTTTTTTATAAACCTGCGTGGTTAAAAACACAGTTATGTTGATTCCGAAGTAGATAGACTGAAGAACATGTTTATGATTTTAGATTAGAAAGGTGCTTACAGCTATCATTGTTATTATCGAAGGGCAGTGCTAAGCTATTTGAACCAGTGCTTTATTAGTGTTAGAAACAACTGCTTAACGTTAAAACTGTCGTTTATTGGCAAACGGATTGCAATTGAACTGAACCTGCCTGTTAATAGAAAATCAATTCTGTAGCAGATTCATTGGAACTATGTTATTGTTTTTATCTGCAATAGACAACTGTTAGTTTGATAAAAATGACCTCAGTCTGTGGAGATCTAGTTTGTGCACATTGGTGTTTCAATATTTGGGTTGGGTAAAGTAGATACTGTCTTTGTAGTACAGTGGTCAGCATGTTACAAGGGATTTCACAAATTATGCAAAGTCCCTCATCAAGTGTCGTTCGTTCGTAAGCCTATGCTCAAAGGAGCATTATCAGCAGGTTAAGTGAAAACACCCTCATTAGGTCGTATTGTGCATATTCCAGCTTCTAAGTTTGCGTGATCACAAAGGAAAATATGACAATCAAGTTTAATTGACAATCAGTTTGAAATGATTGCATCACTTCTTAACTAATCACTTGTGTCATGAAGTTTCTATGTTGGTACAAAACAAAAATTCTTTCAAACGGGGGAGTTTGCGGACAAGGTTAACTCAAAATCTTCTGTAGCAAAATTGTGGCAAAAGTGACAATTTCTCATTGGCTAACGGTTGACATTTTCCCCATTTAAAGTTTAGCTTTTTAGAATATAACCAAATGTAATAATGTGTTATTGATTTGATTAATGTACATGTATATTGATTGTATTTATCGATTATTCTTTCACTGTTTAGAGACCCTTAGAAGACAGCTGGTATTCCAAACACAGGAGATTAGCGCGGTATTTCATAGTGCGGTACAAGCACACGTACTTCTGTTATTCCTACACTCAACTTGTGACATACATGCAAACATTGTTCTTTCTGCGTTTTTCAATAGTATTATGACAAATTTCTGTTATTACAAGATTCTGTAGCGACAATATTCTGTTGTGACAAAATGTACACGGTCATGATAAAACAAAAATTCTAACAAGGTTATCTGGTTGTCGTTCCGTTGTATTTCCAAAACATTTCCTCTATAATATCTATAATATTTTGTCAGCTGCAGGTATGTTTATTCATAATGTAATATTTTTTATGCGCAACTAAAATTGGATTATGAACTTAGGACAAATGAAGGGACTGTACCGTATCTCATTCAGTTCACGAATCAGTTCACTTGAAAGCTAATAACAAGTGCAAACCTACCAAATTATTCAACATTGTTCTCAAGGGGAAATTGGACTGAAAACGGTCAGTAGATCTTTAGGATGAGTCTGGTGGCACTGCCCCTTCATGTACTAAGTAATTTTCACACTCGTCAAGTTTTATTAATTTTCAGCGCCAATGGCCAATATTTAATTATTAAAAGAAAACAAATATGCTTTTTCCTGTTGAATGTAATTTTTATGGATATTTTTTGTCTTTTCAAGAGTTAAAACTAAAATACAAGTATTTGATATGCGATTCACCATCAGTGTGTGTGGGATTGTGCGAGAGAATTTTGTGTAAGATTGGTTATATTTCGGGATTAAAAATAAAACTAGTAATGGTTTATAAAATGTTTACATTTACAAATTACATGTATTTGGATGTGTAAGAAAGCTGTGATGTGCACAGTGGAAATTATACCTATGCCACTACTTTGATATATGGTCCGTGTTGGAATTCGGTAAGTTGCCAGTGATAAACATTAGTTACAATACTGAGCCTCGACGGAATCTCAACTTTTAAACTGTGCAACATTTAAGTGCCCTAATAAAAGAGCTGGGTGTATGTTGTCCCGTTGGTGATGCGGTCATCTGACATCATCGCTTGTGATTTAAAAAAGGTTGATAATCTTGAAGTCTGTGGTTGATAATTTATCTCTATGGTTCTACATATTCGTGAATAATATTGAAAGGTTGGCTTGATCTCTCTAATTGTACTGTGTTGTGTACAGTACATTCACAAATTCATGAGCTCACATCCTTTGGCCATCTATTATTCGTGAAGCTTCAACATAGACCATATACCAACACTAACGGTTTTAATGTTTACATAAGTAATGTTTACATAAGTAATGTACAGCAATTTAAGAACATATTTCTATTTCTTGATAAGAGATGAAGTCTTCCTTTTTTTAAGAAACTAAAACGACAAAGGAAGAGGACTTATTGTCTGGAAGTATTAAGAGGTTTTTCCTTGTGGCATGGGTATGATTTCTAAGTTTACTGTACTTTAGTTTACTTACTATTAAAGACGTACTGTCCGATTTCAAACCGATTTTACCTTGAGAAATACATTTAAATGTTCTGATCATTTTGGTAACCATTTTGCTTCTACGGATCTACGGATACACTGTAGTTTATTGAGAGCATTTCCTTGTCAAACATTGCTGCCAGCTAAAAAAATGGGTCAACCTACTAAATTTTAACATTTCAAGATTATTTATCAAGGTAAAATCGGTCTACTGGGACAGTACGGCTATAACTTGAACACAATATAAACGATATTTACCTAGTTGCATATATTTATATCAAATCTACAGTTTGCTTGTCATACTATTTTACTGTTACTTTAAATCACACCATTATTTAAAGTTTTGTTTTAAAAATTATCATAATTTATCAATCCCTTCAAAGGAATTTTTGTCCTCGCTTACAAGAGTCACACACCGCAGTCCTTGTGTTTAAGTTTTGTAATAATAATAATAATAATTGTGATTTATTTGACATTAAAGGGTTTTCAACTTTTAGTACCTCCGGGTTTATCTTATTTTCTAAGGTTCCAGATAATTATATAAAAGCATTTAGTGTTCGTTGAAGCTTGTAATAAATTAGTTGATCTTTCCTTATTCAATTTATTAATGTTATTGTGTGTGTTTATAATTGAATCCAAATATTGCTGCACCTGTTTTGCGCCGAGGCGTAACTGTAATATTCAAAAGAGGCAAGGTGTAAGGGATTGGTGTATGGGGAGGGGGTGTCAAGGGGTCTGGGTGGAGAGGGGGCGCTGTTTGTTTTAGGTAATTCAAAAATTGCTTATTCATGGTAGATTCATCGCTGACCAAAACAACATCAACAACAATCGGAAAGGCCCCGAGGGGAGGGGTTGGGCGGGGGAGAGGGGAGGGGTTGCTGCCATAAAAACATAGAGGGGAGGGTGTATACATATGTAGGGATCTCCTTCCTAAGTACCCCTATCATGTACCCATCCCGCCCGCTTGACTCCGCCCTTGAGGACGAGGATGATTGGTCGAACTATAATTTATTCGGAAAGGTTCGAAAGGACTCGGCGACTCGCCCTAGCTAGCCGGCCCTGGAGGCTAAAGTCGTTTATTGGCGGGTTTTAAACACGTGATACCCCACGCTAGCACGCCGCAATTTGCATGCATGCGCCACGCGTTGCATCCGGCGCATGCGCAGTTAGTCTACTAGAGAATGCATGCACATTGTTAATTTTCATCTCCCATTTTTGCAAATATTATTTTCGTTGTGCAAATTCCTTCCCAGAAAACGAAAACAAAAACAAACGCAAATATGAGTGAAGAACCAGGGTATGTATCGTAGCTACTAATGTTAACTAATAATTAGTGTAGGTTTTGTATAAAAATACATTTTAGGCTCTAACCTAGGTTCCATAGGCGTAGTACTTTTTGAAGTTCCGTGCTTGCCTTGCCTTGCGTTGCCTTGTCTTGCCTTGCCTTGCGTGGTGTGTAGGCCCTACTGCATTACCACGGGGTTGTACTTGCGAACAGCATAAATGGGGCAGCTTGGTGCTTAGTATATTCATGTTATTTTTAGCGGAGTTTTACATTTTCATTGTAAAAAATTGATCCTGTAATCAAAATGTTTTAACTTGCCATTTACAACAACTAGGGCCTAATTATTTTCTTTCAGAAAGCTTTTTGTTGGGGGTGTCCACAGCCAAGTAACCAAAGGTAAAGTAATTTTGGCTTTAATATTACTAAATTTATAGCATTTAAAGCTGCCA
>JAVCKS010011379.1:2900-16152 GCA_032273685.1 Pteraster tesselatus
GGATGGGGACAGGATTGGATGGGGACAGGATTGGATGGGGACAGGATTGGATGGGGACAGGATTGGATGGGGACAGGATTGGATGGGGACAGGTTTGGATGGGGACAGGATTGGATGGGGACAGGATTGGATGGGGACAGGATTGGATGGGGACAGGATTGGATAGGGACAGGATTGGATAGGGACAGGATTGGATAGGGACAGGATTGGATAGGGACAGTAGGAAGATGAGTACAATAGTGAGTGTCCAAGAGTGTGGGTGGTCTGAAGGACGGAATGCAAGGTCCGGGATATGGATGACGTGATATTTGTATGTGTGCGTATAATCAACTTTTGTTTGTTCTTGTAGATGGAGATGCCACGTTCGCATGCGGCAGCCGTGGACGAGTTCATCAGGAGGACGTCTGGGTCCAGCCGAGCAAGTCACTCCAGCCGCAGTAGCCGCAGTGGACGCCACTGACCGTGAAGAAAACCAAGGGGAAAAGCTATAAACATGCAATTCCAAAGAGGGACATTCACCAAACATGATAAATAATTAGCGGAGGCATCTAACAGCATATTTCATTGGCTGTTAGAAAGTAGTAGCTAACCACGAAACCAATCAGAAACCCGCTCTTTACAATACCGCTGTGAGTGGCTTGCCATCACAGATAAGAAGTTTGAGTTGCTGGTGGCCCACGGATAGGCAAAGTGTTAAATCGTGCAACTGAAAGGAAATTTGTACAAGGTAAACAGACATGCAACTTTTAAGCTAATCAAGATTTTTTGTCTTTTTTTTTTCGTTCCCCGGATGTTCTGTTAAAATGAACCCCCCAAAAAAAACACAGTACAAAGTCCTGCTCTTTTTTGTTCGTTTTGCTGCTAACTAGCAACCTGCCTGGCACTCTGCATCCATTAAAACTACAGTTTTCTCATCAGATGGGAACTTTGTGTTATTTTTAAATTTGAAGGAAAGACGCAAATAGCTTCTGCGTCATTTCACGACCACTTTGTCTTTATTTAAAACAAACATTTTTTCACATTTGTTTCTAGTCCAAATCTGGAAAGTATATGTGTCATACATGTAGACTTACTAAAACTGCAACTGCAACTGGAACTGGCATATTATACATGTAGTTGGGGTTAATCCTGTATTACCCAGTCAGAATGAATTTGGTGTAGATTTGTTTAAAAATGCTTTCAAGATCAACGTAGCATTTTCGCTACAAAAGTGAACATAGGATTAAAATTTGTAATTTTGTCTTGTTAGCTATCTTTTTGTTGTTTTTGGAAACTGTATATACAAACTTGGGATGACCAGATTTTTAGTCGGTTTCCATGTGTGGCCAGTGTTGTACCGTATATATATTTATACAAAGTTTTCATTTAATTTTTATTTTCTTCTTAAGACATCTGGTCCTACATTGAAATAAACTGGAATCAATTTTATTTTCCACCTCATGTAATGGAGTTCAAGACAGGGTTGTTTTATTTAAACTTGGCATCAGAGTAAATACGATAAGCGTCACACACAATATAACATGTTGTTCAACACAAGCGCGATGCACTTTCCGATTCAATTCTTGCGCATTGCTTTACGTGTAACAGCGGTAGTCAACTACGTGAACTAGCGGTAGTCCACTACATGTACTGCCGCCGCGAAGTCTTCAACTCTTTGGAAACATGCGAAAATATTGTTTGAGGAAGAGAAAACTTGCCCTAACTGTCGTTTATTTCCTTCGTCCCGATTCATAAACAGTCACCCACACTAATCTGTTCAATTATTTTTTATAACCGTAAGAACCTTTCTATTAAAGATGTACTGTGCGATTTCAGACTGCCGATTCACCTTGTGAAACAACTGTTGACGTTTAATTGTACACGGCACGAAATATCCATTCTTCGGGAATGATTATTCGTATCATCTGTGATTTTAAAGCCAATAACAAGTGAATCTATACACAATGATCAATTACATATTTAACGTCGGCAGTTACAAAAGAGGAAATCGAAGTTCGTGTCTTGATTCCACACGCGGGAACGAATGAGGGCGTTTTATTTTTTGCGACATAGAGGGTACAACAGTTATACTTGCGTAGCCATTTTGATTCCACTGCCCACGATGAATACGTGTGTCCTATTATGTTTATGCACCTGTTTCCCGTATTCAGAGGAAACAAAATGGCCTTCAAATTTTAGGTTGTCGCAACTCTGGTTATGAAGGGACTCTAGCCACGACGACGTGCCCGTAACAATGTTTGTTTTCAGTCAGTTCTTTATGTGGAAATTTGTATGGGAAAATATTATTTTCGTTCAGGAAAAGACTTCTGACCGAAACTAGAGTACCAGAACTATAAAGGTTACATTTTTATTGATAGATTAATTGATATAAAACAAATACGGAACTGGTTTTTGAGCAGCGTTTGTCTCAACGCGGAACTACATACAATTTGCAAGAGTGTTTATTGATGTTTACGTAAAGTTAGATTGCAATAGACAAAACATCCAGAATAAAAATATATTTACAAGATATGAGACTGCAAAATGCATGTAGGGCCCTATGGTATGCAGTGAGAGGAAGATGTCGGCGCTGGAATGTGTTTTCACAGACGAGCAGTTTGAAAGTATGAGCTGCCTCCTTTAACAAAATACGATTTGACCTTTTTTATCATATCATATTTCAAAGACCATATTGTTGGGCAGTACGTCCTTCTCATGGTCTAACCACGCCTATTCCAGTCCGTTCGTACGGACCTCGCCCCGTAAGATACGGGTATTCGCTCGGGTTAATCCATGTACATGATACTTGCCCTTCTGTACGAAATCGATACAATTACTCCGGTGTGCATCATTTACAGCTACGTGATAGCAAACATCAGCTATTTTCTTTATTATAATTAGTACACGTATCAACATTAGCAAATGAAATAATCACAACACATTGAAACACTATTCGAATATTGTTTTATTTCTCTGATATTGTTATTATTATATATAATATTATATTTCAAGCTTCAAATTTGCCGAACATTCCGACTCCGGCGAGGTCAATTCGGTTTGTATACATTCGTTAATTTATAGGCCATACGTAACTTTGTTGCCGATTGCAAAAGTACTAGTTATAATTCCGGCAAAGCTTGTAGGCCACAAGCAAAAGTACAGGTAGAAGGAACGTGCCAATTTGAAAATCGGGTCTCAGCAAACACGATGTTGGCCAAAATGGCCTGTAATTGTTCGACACGGACCGCTTTCTTAAAACAAATGCACCGTCGAATCTAGCTGACGTATTTTGTGAAGTTACGCAGGGTATTTGCTGACCATTTTCACTTCTAAATGTTTACAATTTGAAAGTAAATGTACAGTTGTATACGTTATTTTTAAATTTAAAATCCCCCCGCCCCCCCAAACCAAACCATTCTCGAGAATGTGCTACACCCACCTAATTGGAGGACGTCTAAGTTCCAGATCGAGGCTGAATTTTTGATGTGGTAGAAAAATCATACTTTGCGATCGAGCAGGATGTCTTATGAATACGACATTTAGGTAAGGTTTTAGAGGATAATCACAATTCCATTAATCTAACCTATTAATTATAACATTAAGATACACAATACTATGAACGAATGGTAGGCACTAAATCTATTGTTAATTTACTGTTCATATTTGAGTGTTAGTGCCGTATAGTATACCATTACATGTGCACATACCTAGTTGTTAAAAATGGGACACAATTATTAGGTATCCACCCGCCATATTTTCTCAGTATTATAGTTGCGCCAGATAGTCTTTTTTTAGAACGGAACTGTCATTAGGAAAAGTCCAACAAAAGCCCCTCTGTGGGCTGTGGGGTAGTACTTCTGGCTGTGGGTGGCGGAGGGGCACTTCTCTTGGGTTGAACGGGGACCTCTGGAATTAGCGGCCCCTGCATTACGGGTCGTTGGGTTGCTTTGAACATTGCGGGAGGCTGGTTGGGTCTTGGGGGAGGCTGGTTGGGTCTTGGTGATGGTGCCCGGGCGGGTCTTGTTGGTGCCTGTTGGTGCAGTTTTTGCTGCTCGTTTAGCTTAGATTCTTGAGTCTGTGAAAAAAAAAAAAAATTAATTGCTTTGTACAATCAGACGATCAGACCATATTTTAAAACTTCCCAACTTCATTTATCATTTTTAAAGAAAAAAAAGGGCCCCGTCTTATGTAATTACCAAGGCTTTTATGTATTTTTGTTTATATTTTTAGCCATTAAGCATATTAAGCTCAACACTAGGTTTTTTGTGTGTCCGTTAAAATCACCCACTGAAATCAAAATGCTACTTATCCGTCTGGGTTAGCCATGACACTTTATGACCTTGTTGGGTTTATTTAGATCTACTGATCAAACCTTCCCAGATTCAGTTCTTAAACGTGACGTGTCACACATAGGTAAATGAACTTGTGTAGCAAGTTCTATATCAAAGAGCCACCCATCTCTGTGCCATACCATGTCACGAAGCCTCTTGATCTTATTGTGAAGCATCATCCATGTTGCTTTGAGTTGTTCGTAGCTAGCGTTACGAATGGCCTGCACCCACTGATCACAGAGCTGGCCGTTAGATGCCAAGAAGTAGTGCTTCCTCTCACGATCGTCGTGAAATGCTGAAAGATAGACCTCAAAATAATAACAATACCTCTTGTTCAACCCTTAATCCCTACCCTCGCACCACCGTTTCCCCCCCACCCATCCCCTAACAATACAAAATCATACTTTGTTTTCCGCTTGATTTTGACTTATAAGGCATATTTTGAAGAACAAAGAACTTGAGTGTTTCAATGTACTGATACTGGTATTACTATTACTAACTTAAAAGTCAAAATTGGAATTCACCGATCGAAAAGAGAAACTCCTTATCTGCGTTCATCTCTCTCCGTACAGAAAATCTCTCCAGTAACAAAGCTCCAATTGGCTGTACAATAAACCAGAACAAAATCAAATCTCACAAAAACTATCCTGATTTATTAATTGTTACAGCCTTTTTTTAAAAATTACAATTAATTACATATTTCTACCGGGAGTACCAGCAGTAGTACTAGTATTTGAGTTCTTACCTCAAGTGAATGCTTGTTTGAATCTTCATTGATTCTGTAATAGAAAAAAAGATTTCCCTTCAACTTGAAAGCTCTTTCCCTGTAATCTAAAAATAAAGTAGATGATAAACAGAAGGGATTTAGTAACTCGGTCAGTATCTATCCGTCACTCACAATTATAAAATACTCCAAACCAAATAATAATTAGCATTAACTTAAATTTACTTTGTCCCTGAAGTTCCCGCACGTTCCGTAGTTTACCCTGCTGTACACCCTTATAATGCAGCCGCCCCTGCATGGTGGGCTCCGTGACCAAAAAGGCCATCGTGTACAGATCGTGCTCTGAGTACCGCATGATTTAACACTCGCCCGGCCTTCGTGCTTCGGTGACCGTCCCAATCCCCGTCCAAAATCAACACGGAACCGCTCAATTAATCAGTACGACTCATAGATCCAACCATTCAGTAATTCCGGTCTAAAATATCACATCTTCGTGGCGAGTGACTGATACTTTACCCACAAAGGCCAGATTCGATTGAATTCCCGATCTTTAAACAGGCAAACCCTAACGTAAATACCAAACGTTTGGAGTCGATATCGAGAGCTACAAAACGGGAACTCCCCTAATGAGTTACCTTTGACCTCGAAAATATAGCGCCCTCTGTCAGTACAATTGAAAATTCAATTTCAAGTGTATGTTGTATTTTTATTTCTGTGGTGTATGTACGCGGGTTCTTCCGTAGTCTTGGCTCAAGACTAAGATTAGCTCTTCCGCTGCGTTGAATATTCTTATTTGTAATCCCCTTAAATTACGTGTGCGGTTAAATTTGTCACATGACGGGGATGTCGGAGCGTGCACTTTTTATGTGGAAATCCTTTGCGAAACTCTCTGGAGCCCAGGGACTGCAGCGAAATGTATGGATTCGAAAAAAGTTTGGGAATTCCAAGCGGTTTAACAAAATTGAAATTGAGAGTCACAAGAGGTCTCCCGCCCAAAACGTGTCACGACCGAACCTTAAAACCGCTGGGTGTCATCACGATACCCTACTTTAGTAAATCAATGTTTAGCAATGCTTAAAACCTAAATATAGATACGCGAGTGCGATCGTTGTCCGAGCCAAGGAACTTCAATTAAACATTTTAACGTCATTTCGGAGCCATTGTAAGTAAATAGCGCCCTCAATTTTGGTGAAGATTTACACAGTAATCTTCATAGTTATATAGGCCTATATAGATAAAGTATAAACAAAATTACTGGAAAAAATGGAGTATCAAATTACGGAACACCTTGAGTTCTATTTTGCGGCTGTGTTTCTGAAAGGAAAAACTTAAAATAAATTGTCATTTTACTCTAATTTTACTCTAATCTTTTGCGTGTTGTCGGTCTGACGTGGTTAATTAATTCCACGGTCATTTTACGTTAGCGCCGGCGATGACGACGTCGATTGTCATTGCTCATTAAAACTTTGAATATTGATGAGCAAACATAACAACTGACATTCAGTCCACACACGCAACGTTTTTCTAACCAAATGGTTTCTAAATTGGATGCGATGTGTGTGGATTTTAATGAGCGTTCGAAAGCGACTAATACTTAATTAAATACGGTGCATGTACGACTCAACGTAAATGTTTACCTAAATTATGTCTACACGCGAGTACGTTTCGTGTATCTACTCTGAACAAAAATATTAATGCACAAAGGAATATTTTATTTTCCTTGTAGTTCAAATAATGAACAAACCTTTTCAGAATACATGTATACAATCATTGTTTAAAGGGTGTCTGTACTTCTAGTTTTTGATCATAAAATGAATCCCTACTCACTGTGAATAAAGACACTGTAATACAATTTACCTGTAGAAGTTTCAGCCTCATTAGTCGTGAGGTTTTTCAGGAAATTCATGTTAGTCCGTGTACAATAACTTTCGTCTCATGAGACGAAAATTATTTTCGTTAGATTGTTTTACTCATTTCTCAAAAACTACAGCACCTCAGAAAGTATTATTTTAAGGGAAGCTTTCTACTATCATTATCTTCAAACCCTGTAAGTTTAATGTAAATCTGTGAGATTTTGTTTTTTGCATCTTACCAGAAGTACAGACGTCCTTTAATGATGTTTTCATATTGCAACACTCAAACTGGGATATTGGAAGCTCAGTGATGAATATTCGACAGTGATGGAAACACGCCGGGGTCAGAATCTGAAATTTAACCAGTCAGTACCTATCTAGCCCAGGTATCTGGTGTTTCCACCATTTGCGTCATGCAATTTTAACGCATCTCCTTCGCAAAGTGTTCATCAGGTTGTCAATAGTTGCCTGTGGGATGTTGTTCCACTCCTCACTATTGACAACTTGGTGTAGACTCCATGCAAAGGAGATGTGTTGCATGCACTGTGCATGACGCAAGTTGTGGAAACGTACCAGATACTGATTGGTGAAATTCAGATTCTAACCCTAACGTGTTTCCATGACCGTCAATGACCATCCGGTTCCAATAGCCCAGATTGAATGTTGCTAGTAGAAGACGTATCGAACAATAAATGTATTAAAACAAATTCAGTTTTATAATTAAAATAATGTTTTTTAATGTTCCATTGTGCGTTTATATTTTTGTTCAGTATATTAGAATTGTTGACTGTGCTTTTTTTATGAAGTTCCTTTCGATACTCGATGCATGAGACTCACTCGTACACTCGATCGAAACATAGACAGTCTCAAATAGATCTAAAAATGTAGAGGAAGAGGGGAATGGAGGTCGGTTGTGGGTAAATATGCGCCAAACAATAAAAAAAAACCACTGCTGCTGTGATAACTCGAATAGAAATATACTATTCGAAAGTTAACCAACACACAGCTTCTAAACAAACAGCTAGTTTCGAAAGATTGCCTTGTCCGGATGTATTTATGGCAGTTACATAAACCAGGTAAAATCTTTACCGTACAATGGTCGATGGGATATTCTTTTGGCGGGAAGCAGAGAGAATCATGACCGCTTTACGTAAATCATTATTTTATAAACGTGCATTCATTTGTCGAATTTTGCAGAGTGAAATTGTAGATATTTCTAAAGAAAGCGCCTTCAGACGATCTCAACAATAATCTAAAAGGTTAAGAAATTACCGCACAATTATTTGTTGGCTTCGTTACGGTCAATTCCCGTAGGCCCTATATTGTTATTTGACACTAAAAGCTCCGCGTCCCATAACCAGACAAGTCAATAAAATTAGCGCCTGAAAGCACTGTGACCTGATTCCCGACATACGCCATCTTAAATTCGATAAATGCGCGGACCTTGAGAGTTTTAACACGTAGAGGGGAATTCCAGATTTTTCATTTTCAGAGTGAAAATGTTCTTCTGTGCTCGCAGCTAGCTACACGTCCTAGCGGGATCAGAATGATTGACGCCGTTGGCAATGGGGCTTGACCAACTCGTCCCATTGGTGGCGCCCTTCATTTAGCTCTATGATTACGCGTACAGCCATGAAATACGTTTTTGAGTATAATTTCCAAAATAATATTAATGCTCTTTCTATGCGAATTTGAAATTCTGCCTTTTTTAATAACATTTTTTTAATAATGATAATGATAATAATAATAATAATAATAATAATGATGATAATAATGATAATGATATAGAAGCACTAACATATTGTTTATTTATGTAAAGTAAATGCTATCAGTTTAATTACATAACTCATTAAGTTATACGTGTACCAATACTATAGGATAGGAATACAATAATACACGCCGTATTGTGATTCCACGTTCTGCACGGTTCACCTTCGGTTGGGGGATATTATTTGAGTTCTAATTACCTTCAAGTGCCCACAACATTTTCTCTTCGCAAACCAAACCAAACCAAGACCCCTGAAACCCTATAAAATCTGCATCTTCATTCATATTCGATGTGCATATGAAAGTGCACATCCACCCGAGTATGCTGTGGTGCGTTTCGAGTGATTTGAGCATTCGCCCATGACCTCTCGAAGATCGCCTGGCGACGGTGCATCAAACATCGGCCCATAATACTAAAAGACAAAGTTGCCGTATATACACGAAACATTCGATACCCTTCTGAATTTGTGAAGAACTGCCGCTCGGCGGGCGTATTTTTTCTCAAGTTGAGGGCGACTCGCGAGGTCAGCCACAGTGTCGTATACTATACTACAGTCGGTAGAAACAGTGACTACCGTTGTAGGTGACTTTGGGGTTGAGCTCTCCTCGTTCCATGATCCAGCGCAGAGCCAGCAACCAGCGGTACCCGCCGAAGCGATCATTCTTACATGGATTCGCAACTGGTAGGAACATTGTACCGCTCTTGATAGCTAACTCACGCGAGCCCTCTCATATATTCTCGCATTATTCATAATTGGTGTGCGTGTAGTGGTGTATCGCGTGCGTGCGGTGCGGGCGGGCGGGAAGATAGTTGTGTCGCTATCACCGATGTTAGCACAGCTCAGTCGCTCTTCGAACCGGCGGTGGCGGTGCTGTCTGAAGAACGTCTTGTTTCTTTGCGACGCGATGGAGGATATAGTGCCCCTGAAGTCTCAGCTCGCTGAGCTGGGAAACAATTAAATCACGAACAAGAATTACTACGATTGTATAGAAAAAAACCACGGCTTGCATCTTCATGGTTTTCGCTCAAGGATAATGGTATAGACACGCGAGAACCCGCTATCATTGTCAGATTGTGTGAAATCTCGACGATTGGAAGAAGTCGGACCTCGGTGTTTGTCATTCGACTGGTTGTTCGCTTTGGACAGAAAATGTATTCCATAATTATCATTATACTGGAAATATAACCTTATCGTCATCAAAGAGGTTTCTTCGGAGGGAACAAAAGCCAGAGGAAGTGGCTATAAACTTCAAGAGTCGTTGGAATCTTGTTTTCTGATTCTTTATGGTTATAGGTTGACGTTTTAATCTGTCAGGGATTTGCACATTTCGTAATCGTACATTTTCATCCCTTCGGGGAAAATTTATTTTCTTATTTCCTGACAATAATATTCGTCTATCGTACCGTATGCGTGTTTCCGGGAAAGATCATGATTTCGATGGATAGGTGCTTGCTCCCGATATCTCTACTTTTATTGGTAAGTGAACTTTTTAGTAGCCCAGTACCGTGGATCAACTGTGGATTTTGCCATATTTATTTCTTGGTCATAGCTAGTATCCCAATGTCCGTAAGTCCGTTTTTACAATAAATGGTTTGGGGGGGGGGGGGGGTTGGTAATGCGAACATGATAGTTTATGTTAAGCCTTTCATGTAGCGGGTATACAAGGCAGCTTAAGTTCCAGTTCAAGTTCAGAGATCAAGCCACAAACACACCATAAAATGATCAGACACAAACTGACGTACAGAAGACGGCTCAGTGTCATGTATGGGTGCATACAACGCACTAAACTGGACCAGCACCGTACTGCAACTGTATACGGGATTAAAGGGGTCTATTGCCAGGATAAATAGGAAGCCCCACTCGGTCAGAATGTACTCATTCGATCCTCGATTTCTACATTTACATGATCAGAAGTGAAGACTGTAATTTCTCGGGTTACTATATACCATCCACAGAAGATTAGAATTATCCCATTTATTTTTACGTTAGTGGTTTATGAAAAAATCGCGAAATTAGTAGACGTTTCAGACAACGTTTTTCACGATAGAGCCCTTTTACGCTATTTAAATGTTGACTTTGTATTTGTTGACTTTATAGTTTGTAGTTGTATTTGGCTGCAATGCTCATACCATGTCAATAAATGACGAGAGAGTTTAAAACAATTTATTTGCCAACTGAACACAACGACTTGTACGTACCTGCATACACATTCGACGTTTATTACTGCACACCAAACGTCAATATGAAACAATGGAGTTGTATGAACTGTTGATTGGTTTTGTACTATAGGTATTTTACCCATCAATTTCTTTGATCACCCCCAAATAATGGAAACCCCGTTTTCTACTGAATTGTCCACTCTGTTACTAGGCGACGTACAAACAAAATGCCACTTCGTTGAAACGTTACTATGGGAACACTCCTAGGTTGTACTACCGCATAAATATACGTATTGTGTTACGTTTAATGAAATCGGGTCGCAGGCCGTCGAGTTACGAAGGCCTTCACACAAAGACGATGCAATATCACTGGTCGTAATTGAATAACATAGCACGTGTTCGTCATATTTGAACGTTGTTTGGCCCAAAGATAAAAAATTACTTATCATTATCTCTAGAGAAAGTAAAGTTGATATGACGGAAAGTGACAGAGTATGCCAGACCTAGCAACACAAATCGAATACACGTATTTCTCATTCAAGAGAAGATCACCGGTTACTGAACATATCAGTATACAAATTGAAAGATTGTATACAACGACGGTAAACATTACTAGTGTAAGTGACTCATTTTTACATGTACATTGTACCCAGGCCAAGTTAGCCATGTCACCACACCGGATGCGTTTTATAATTGTGAACGTGTTCAGTAAGTTGTTCGCAGTTGCATCACCGCCCACCGTGGATTGCTCCATTTTACAAGTCCATACCGTTTATTATCAGGCCTAATCTATTTGATTATTAGGTTCCATCCTTTGAAAAGAGAAATCATCTTCCTCTAACATGCTGCTCAGTAAAGCAAATGTTGTTTTAAATCGTAATTGGTCTTCGCAGCAATGACTTCTGTCTAGTAATGGAGCAAAAAATAACGACTGTTTTCCGCTGTTCCCACACACTCTGGGTAATTGTTTTTATTGCAACAACAGGCCACGGTAAAATTACAAAAAATTGGCAACTCTCCTGCTGAACAAGCCTTTCCCTAAGTAATAATGCTCCAGCTTTATCATACCAAATAACAGTATGTTACATTGAATTTCTCTTTGGCGGGTTTCAATTTTAAGATTCATATTGCGGTGGCAACGGTACATCATCCGTCGTGTTTCTTCTCATTGAGACACCGTTTTCTCTATGAGAATATACCTCTGACATTCGTTTGATCTTGACCTTTATTGACTTCGTCACCTGCCTGTCGCATACGCGCGCGCCAATGCGATGGTGACCCATGAAATATCTCACTGCTGGGAAAACCGACACTGTCGTACTGTTGGGGCGCACTGATCATGTACTCGTTCTGCATGTTCTGCAAGTACAAGATATGCTTCTCGTGTTCGCCCTGGGCCAGTTGGGTCAAGCAAAATCGGCCAAATAAGTTTCTGGGTCAGACAGAAAGAGCAAGACATTCAAGTTCTTGGTTAGAATCGACCAAAATGTATTTATGTGTTAGACGGTAAGAACCAGACATCTGATCTGGATCAGACAGACGGAGCCAAACATATATTTGGGTCAGACAAAAGACACCCACGTTATTTATCTGGGTCAGAGAAATGGAAACCAGACATCTATCTGGATCAGACAAAAGGAGCCAGACATCTATCTGGATCAGACAAAAGGAGCCAGACATCTATCTGGCCCAGATATACACAACCAAACATCTTTTCGTTGTTGGTATACCAATTATATCCCATGTTATCACTTCCGAGTTGCCTTATCTTTTAGTTCTGGACTCGTTTCGAACCAAGGAATGCTAATAATTAGGTTTCCAGCGCGTATGGCCAAGGCCAGTTGAATTGCGTACCACAGGCGACAGAATCCTCCTTAGAGCCAACTATTATTATGCATCGCCATCCACCTGTTCGTCATGCCTTGTAATTGCCCTCTTGCACCTGTGCCTCCCCTCTTTACAATTGCGAATTAATAACAAAAGTCGTCTACGTCGCCGCCGTCGTGGACTTGTTTTAGTATCTGTACATGGACGATGTCGATGTAACATTTATATGCAATTCGCAAATATGAACGCGTTTACTTGACATAGAGCAAGCATGTATTTTGACGTAACCTCCGCGCATATACTAGCGTGCCCGATGTGCCCGGTATACCACTAGTACAGTGTGCCCGATATACATGTATACCACTATTGTGCCCGAAATATACCACTAGTGTGCCCGATATACCACTAGTGTGCCCAATATACCACTAGTGTGCCCGATATACCACTAGTGTACGCACACGACATACCGCTAGTGTACATAGTACATCGTATACCGCTAGTGTACATGTACATACGGTATACCGCTAGTGTACATGTACGAACACGAAATACCGCTAGTGTACAAACACGGTATACCGTTAGTGTACCCCGTATACCGCTAGTGTACCCG
>JAVCKS010011422.1:0-16135 GCA_032273685.1 Pteraster tesselatus
GATATGCATTATATCTCTGGAAATAAAAATAACCAAAGAAATTTGTTCGTGCGTTTATATTTTTGTTGAGTATATAAATGCGATTCTGGGCAAGCCTGTTTATGGAATTGAATTTTGGTGCAATTTTTACTAAGTGATAAATTTATTTATTTCCATTCCCCGATCGAACAAATATTTAGCATCAAATAAATAAATATCGAACAAATATTTAGCATCAAATAAATAAATAGATTGCTTGTAAAGCAAACATTAACTCGACGATAGCAGCTGCGATATTAGACTGCCCTAATTAATAGACTGGTTTCTTCACTATGCATTAGTGCAGCCCATGGCGTGCAAGGCCTTGATTTTTAGAAATTGAGTACCGAAACGATTAACGGATTACCAGGATGTTTCGTTCGCCTGAAAACTAAACTGCCCCAATTATGACAGACGTGTGGGAAACATCGCGTTACTTACCTACTGCAGCCATATCTCCTCCAATTTGTGTTACTAAAACCCCGGAAGTTGGATCGAACAGAGAAGGTGCATAATTTCATTAAATTAAGCCAGCTTACATGTCTCTGGGCCATTTGACTAGCATGCTAGTAGAATGTTTATTAAAATATGCAGCAGCGGCCATGCATGTTTCACTGAAACGTGGCTTTATAAAACATGCTAATCAAATGTGACATCTTATGTTCTGTCACAACCCGGACAACATGCCATGTACAGTGTAGTGTATCGGGGGGACTGCTCCATTTTTGTTTGCGAGTTCCATTGCAGTCCATAATTTTGACGGTTTGAGTTTAATATTATTAGAGAACATTTTTATTGCAAATTCGTATCGATGTCTGTCTAAAAACGAAGCCAGTTTGTTGGAAATAATATCACCGATATTGCCGTATTGTAATGAGTCCTGCAGTATGTCACAAATGGCTTTAGTCCATCAGCTGCGACCTGAAAATGTGGGTTTATGGCTTACTTGAGGGGAATTACAGCCGAAACATTAACAGTCTTATCTTAATATTTGACTATTAAGCATAACAAAATGTTCTATCAAACATGTTTATGATGCTTAATAGTAACAGTTTCGTGTGTTCCCCTTGTGTGAGCCATACAACCCCCCTAGCTGATGGACTAATTAGTTACCTTGTTTGGATCTGTTCATCTTTTTGGTATTCAATCTCTCTTTCTTCTTTGTGTGTTTCATTTAAAACTTCAATTGGAACTTGATGACACAATCATTAACCCACCACGTGGGATGATACAATTTTGCTCTGCTCAACTACTATTGGGTATGTATCGCGAGAGAAAGAAGATACGATTTTTAATGGTGGGAGGAAAACCCTAGGAATGGAGAAATCCCACAAAGTCAGGTAGGGACCGAAAACTCGATTCAGCCCCCGGATTTGAACCCGGGATTTCTTCGCCATCTGACTCCCCGTAAGTTCTCTTCGACGTATGGAAGCAGGAGACGGTCAAAAACATGGATATACGTCGTGTTGTAATTCGAATTACTACACTACCTAAATAATTACGTCGTGTAGTAATTCGACCCACAACGATTTAATGTCATGACGTTAAATGAATTAGTGTCGCTACATCAAATAATTAAGGTCGTGTCGTAATTCGAATTACTACACTACCTAAATAATTACGAAGATAAAGCTTTACATGCATAGATGCGCGGTTGTTGGTAAAACTCGGAGGTAGCCGGAGGGGGTTAGGGTTAGGGTTAGGGTTAGAGTTAGGATTAGAGTTAGGGTTAGGGTTATGATAACAATTTTAAGCACTTTATTACATGTTAATTACTACCTCCGGCTACCTCTTCGTTTTTCCCACACCCATAACATATGGGTATACGGGCGCGCTATATAGTAGTAGCATCGCTGCCATTATACGAACGGTCTCATTGGTTGATTTAACGTCGCTACACTAATTCATTTAACGTCATGACGTTAAATCGTTGAGCAGTAATTCGGAATTACGTAGTGTAGTAATTAATTACAACACGACGTAATTATTTAGGTAGTGTAGTAATTCGAATTACTACACGACGTAATTATTTAGGTAGTGTAGTAATTCGAATTACGACACGACCTTAATTATTTGATGTAGCGACACTAATTCATTTAACGTCATGACATTAAATCGTTGGGCAGTAATTCGGAATTACGTCGTGTAGTAATTCGAATTACCACACTACGTAATTATTTAGGTAGTGTGGTAATTCGAATTACGACGCGACGTATATCCATGTTTTTGACCGTCTCCTGCTTCCATATCGAGGAACTCATACGCTTTACTACAATTGAGGCAACATACCATTTATAGCAACTTACACATTTTTATTGTTCATAACAAAACAGCAGAATATACAAATATCGTGTAGCATGTTATACAAGTACATAAAATATACAAAGCATTGATTGAAAGCACTCTTAAATAATTACACAAGTTCAGATTATGGATCTCAAATAAATTCCCACAGAAAAAATAACATCTGGAAAATAGATTGATGATAAGCCATGTTTACGTTTTAGAAAAGATAGCCTGAGGTTCAACTACTTTAGGGCGGCCAGGGAGTTACTTTGAACCAGCAGGGCTTTGGGTGGTATGCACCGTGGACGTAGACTAGGAAAGGGTAGATGGGGTGGTTAACAGCGCTACCAGGATTCGATACCGAGACCATTGCGTCATTTTGGAACAGCACTCGGACTCTAACTTAATATCACCGGCCTGGTTTTCAATTAATCACTTGTGAATTCTGTTTGAACACACCGATCCATCATCGTAGAAACCAAATCACTTGGTGGGGTAACCAAGAAAATGTTTGGCCTTATGGTTGAAGTTGTGATTGCTGAAACTATTCTTCATAATTGTCTATTTCCACTGACACTGAGCGGGGTATAGTGAGAAGTCGCTACCAAATTGTTTTCAGAATAAGGCAGACTCTTGTCATTTTCTGTCAACATTTACTTTACCGTGACATCAACTACATGTACAATGATAGACACAATCTCATGCTTGCTATCAGCAGTTCACAATTAAACTGAAACAGGACAAAAAACCAAGCTATCTGAACATCACATTTTGTTCAATGTAGGCAATAAAAACTGGCAATCTTTGAAAGGAGCATGTTTTTGTAAACGTCAATTACAAAAGCATTAAAACGTTTGGAATGACAGTTATGTGTCACCAATAATATTTACATCCACGATAACGGAACAATACCATTACAATAACGTGGTGCTTTGGTGGATACCAATAAACAGGAAAGTTGAATGTATTAATAAAATAGAAAGTAAAACAATGTACATGAATACTTGTACGTATACAGGATTTCCTGTAAATCCGGAGATAGAAAACGGTGACTGATAGAAGAAACATCGACAGAAGTAATCCTGTCAACAAACAATGTGTCTCAAGAATAGTTTTTGATTTGCTTTGTGTCTAAAATGCTGACTTGCATTGGAGACGAAGTTCGATCTGGATATATTTGCTCTCTCGGTATAATTCCGTAACCCTTTGGCTTTTCAGGCCTGGGTTGGATTAGGTTTTGGGCCCTTACACGACCCTATCCAGAAGGATTACTCCTGGGATTTTTCTCCTAATTCTAAAACTACAACTCCTCCATCAGTCTGATAATAACCAGATTATATCAGCTGAGATAGTTTTGAGCAAGGGTTGCTTTGGGTGAATTCTTCTCTAAACCTCTGGGGAGTTTTTTCCAATTCTGGCAAACAGTTTAGGACCAACTAAGATCTTGGAAAGAAATTAAGTTATTGGCATGTTAAGGATTTTCTTTGAGAAGTATACACATTATGTACATGTATACCTATCAAAGAACTTTGAAGGTTGAAGGTTCGCAATTCGGCCATGACATCAACAGACAACTGCATAAGGTTCATGGTAAATACATTCTCAGATGGAGAAAGTCGTGTGGAGTGTATAGTGAGCCCATAATAGGAGCGGTATCGTCCGGCTTATTAGGACCGATTCGAGCATAACAGTGCTTTCTCAGACATACTGCTTGCCGATCAACAGAGGATTATAATGAGCTTATGCAGCAGTGGTCTCACAGTTGCACTCAGCGTGCAGTGACTGAGTGTTGTTAGTGAAAAGCACAAACCCGGCATTTCATAATAGTCATCAATCGATCCCATTCCTGTAATTGGCGGTCCTTCCGCTGTGGGATGTGGTGAATAAATAAAATAAAATAAAATATAATATAATCTCCCGGGGCAAATATGTAATATCTAAGTCTGAATATAGTTGAAAAAGCAAACGTCACTAAGAAGTCACCTATACTACAGACTGCATGGTTGAATAAAGTTCCCATTGGGGTTAAAGAGTATTAATGTAAAGTATTCGATTAGGGTAAATGATAGGGCACTTGAGGTTCAATTAGATAACAAATATCGCTACCTATATGTCCAACTGTATAGCTCCCGAGCTTCGACACAAATTACGCACCCATAAGAAATTACGCAAGGGACATACATACGACAGTCTCAAGCATCGGGAACCTTTGACACGACGTCCGTTTTGTAAGATTTCTCAAGTATGAGAACATTTCGCAAGGAACGCTTAAGATTTGGCTGTCGTGTCAAAAGGGCTTTAAAAACCACAAACGGTTTTACAGCAAGCTTTAAATGCCAAACCGTCATTTCAGTTACAGAGAACAGATGTTAGTATGTTATCAGCCTGGAGCAACGATACTGAAAGGCCACCAAAGGGGACAAGACCACAAGAGTAATGCTGCCCCCTATTTGAGAGAGTCCCACTGTAGTGTGAAATTTGCTCTTCATAATTAACTTATAATTCTGGTTGCCCTCAGATGTACCCATGAAAGCATATTACCTGATGTGATGGTTTATATAATAGGACTATATACCCAGTATGTCTTTGACTATTAAACTAGGGGAAATATTTCATGTTGGAGCAGAACTAATGGCATGCAGTAATCCATCCATTACAAACCGGCTTTAGAGTCAGCCTACGTACATCAGACGTAGTTTGGTCCTGACTTTGACTGGTCTGTCAGCTTAAACATGGCAATGTTGATGTCTTTCAGTTCTTCATTCACCCGTTTGTCATCGGCTGGTAGTGAGTCGTACAACTCGTTGTGATGTTTCGTGTTGTTCATGGTGTACTGTGAAAGTAAAAGGTCCATAGGAGAATGCATGCAGTCACCGTACTTCAGTTTAAAATCAAGTGATGTATCTGTGGTACCTTTATCGCCACTATGCCCTAACATTACATTCCAGATTCCTGGCTCATGACTCATAATACTTTTTGTTTGCAAATAATAAAGGGGGCCTACTTATTAGGCAATTATACCGTAGATAAAAAAGCTATATTTCGATAATACCAAAATTGTTTGTTGTATTATATATTATGTTTTTATTGGAGGGGGACACAAAAGGTAATGTACCGCAGTACTTTAGACCCCTGTATCTATACCAAAACTGCGAACCGGAAATTTATTTTACTGAAAATGATTTTATTACTTTAATTTTAGTGATCTATTTCCACATTCAGCGATATAGAAGGTCAATGTCTCTCCAGAAATTAACAGAAATGATTGATCTACTTGTCCAATTGTATGTGCCATTCAGGATCAAACTAGAGTATGCTATCGTAGATATGGTAGTCTACACTACCGGCCTCGAAACAGTATCATCTACATCCCAAAAGAAAGTTTTGGGGTGTGACAAATTGCTATAAGTTTGAAAAAGTTGTGTAATAACATTACAAAATTTGGCCTAACATTACAAAATTTGGCACGAAAAATAACCCATTCTTGTATTTTCTTGTCCAAATGAATTATATAATTTCTCAAGGTAAAATCTGGTAGTACATCAGTTAGACGAGTAAGATTGATGTAAAACTAGCCACTGATATTAATCCAGGGACTACAACGCAGTCTAAAACAGTAGCAATACTTTTTCCTATTGTAGTTAATAATGGTTCACTGCACTTCCTTTCCCCTAAAAAAACAGGTTTTGAAGTATAATGTACTTTCAGTCCAGTAGACTTCCGTTAAAAAAGAAGGTGAACACAAATCACAAGAAGAATTTGAACTAAGAATAAAGCATACAGTCACACCTCTCCAAAATTGTTGGTGGCGGTTGACTTATAATAATATGAATAGAGAAGATTCCAGTAAATAAGGCACTTTGGAATTGCACATGTGCATAAATGATTTAGCAGCAATCGGTTGGCGATGAACATTCAACTTGTTTTTATGCACAAAGTGATTTTGAGGGTAGCAACAACACCAAATTTACGTTTGTATTTAATATTTACATTATCTTTTCAGTCAGTTGATTAGTTTTATTTTCTTGCCATTTCTGTGAAATACTAAGATAGGTTTATCTCGGGTTGTTGCTCGCTCAGCAGCCTTCAGCGCATGTGTAAAGTTGTCACTCCAAAGTGGCTTATCAACATTTCAGACCAACTCAGTTTAAGAATCATAGAAAAGTGAATGTATACCTCTTCATGTTTTTCCCGTCCACCGAACTGCCCCATGGAAGTTTGTTCCGATCTTTTTCGATGTTTCTGTTTTCAAAAGAAAGAAATCAGATACATAATTATGATTAACTTTTAAACTTGTCTACTTACCTTTTAAATAATCTGTTGACTCTGTGTAATTATAATGTAAATGTTTCTTATTATTTGCAACATTTAAGCGAAGGTAGCGGTTTTGGTAAGCGAGTGTAATTTAGATGCGCTGAACGGTGGCCACTAAATACTATACAATCCAAGTTCCAGATTGTTACAGTAAATTAGGTTTACTAAAAATGTATGTTTGGCTCTTTGGATGATTCTGTGTTATTAACACACTAACTCGGTGCCATTTTCTTGTAAAAAGTTTTTGTGAGTGCTTCGAGTACGGTACCCATAGGTCTCTCCTCCGGGGTGGGACACAAGTCACTCGCAAATTGAAACAAGATATTAATTTTACGATACTGGAAAACTACTGAGAAAATGGCACCGACTTACTGTGTATTTAACACAGAGTTATTTACGGGGAAAACCTTAATTTCTATTTCAGTAATATTGTTTCTATTGACAGTTCTAAGGCAAAATCATACCGACTCATTGCCGCTACTGTGTTGTTTAAGCATAAGTAACACGCCTGAGTGCAGGGTATGTCCAATATCAGTTTGCTTCGGTATGTCTATGGTAAAGAATCCTTGCCATGAAAGAACAAAATCATCCTTGCCAAATACAACTGACATTCGTACAACTAGAAATGCCTGCAAACCATCATTTTCTCACTCCAATTAGGTCACTCAGGGTCAAGAATCTGAGCGCTGCAATATCCACCTCCAGATAGGATTACAGTATTTACATAAGTATTAAAACGATTTGACAGTAAGCTTTTTAAAGCTGGGTGTTCGGTTTCCAAACAGGAACTGGATCCTTGTTGTGAACGAATCTAATTGTGGGGCACGTCGTTTATCAAGGGTCAATGATTTCAGCAAGAACTTGTTCGAAGTGTGGAATGACAACAACCAATCCTAGACGCAATAACACATGTTTTTGAGCCCGTCTGTAACCTGGCGTATCACTGACTAGTCACAATAAAATGCCAAACCAAAGTTGGCTAATCCTGAAATATGTCCTGCTAGGATTGTTGACATCGTTGGCGGTTCGTTCAGAGTCAGACCCCGAAACAAACTGCTGACACAACCTCATTGGAATGCACAAAACTATACAAAACACTTTGGAGTTTGGACCCCGAATTTCCTCTTTATTTGGAATAATTATTAACCTGTGCATGGTTAACTGTAAAAGCTGGATATAGGCCTACGGCGCACTCACTTTGTAAACAGTATTATTTGAGCTGATGACGAATAGAACGTGAATTCAACTTGAGAATAATTTGAATGATGTTTATATGGCCGCCATTATACACCTGAATATGTTTGTTTTGTGCAAGTGAAGTCCTGCCAAAATGAACAAAAAGTCCAATTCCCACACAGCGTTTTATTGAAGAAGTTATCTGCATTTGAAGTTGCATCGATGTCAGTCGACGTTCAACCTGTTCAAAGTTTATTGTCATGTTCTGACACTGAGCTGACTAAATTGCGAAAAAAGAAATGGCAAAACCGAGTTTAAAGTTTGAACACTTGCCTTTTAGACAAAAACCATATATCTCCAGGTTAACTTGTTTTACTATATAAACAATCAACATACATGTAGTTATTTGAATCTATTTGGAAGACTTACAAGGTTTTGCCCCCAAAAAAGATAAACTGTAAATGATTCAAGTCAGAGTCAAGCTGTTTTGCCATAGCGAACCGGGAAGTGTAAAAATAGGCCGAGATAAAGGACATGCTATCTTCAAAATCATACAATGACGCCTTTGAAACTAAATAAATGAAATAGGGCCCTCAGTTTACCCAGAAATTCAAAAACCCAAATTTTCGAGTTAGGCTGGTTTGCCATAAAATGGCCGCACAGACTTGCGGCTTTGTAACTAAAAATATAATAAAGAACAATGCCAGTAACGTATGGAACTTTCCTAGTTTTCAGTTTATGATTTTCACCAATTCGATTTAAATCAAATCACGGAGGTAGGATGATAACACACATTTAAACCTATTCTTAATAAACAATAAATGCTTAACTGTGAAATAAAATGTGAACTTTAGGGTTTCGCTTTTTATAAAATTAAAAGAGAATGTCTGGTGAATTTCTCAACACTGCTCACCCATGAAGGAAGATACATCTACGCTAAATGATAATACTATTGCAGGCTCCAAAACAGACAAGGAAAAGTTACTTCCAAAGATAAATTTAATAAATAAAGTCAATGGCAACACTTTTGACTGGCAAAGGTCACCAAGTCGATTAACTCTGTTGCCTTCGTGAAGTTACACGCCTAACAAAGTTAGAGACAGTGAGTAAATTGCTTGTCCCGTTTTATCGCTATCATATTTTACTGTACGGTATTGGTTTATGTGGGAACTACAATCCCAAATTTAAACCAAAAAGTTGCGCCGGAGACAGGCTCTTTCTCCTGTAAAAGATATGGTGCCCCTACCGACTGCCATTAAATCTTATATATAACTAGCCGGGGTACTACCCGGCGCCGCCCGGGTTATAAAACACATCCGTGCCCCTTTTTGTTTTGGTATTTAGAATCACCCTGAGGTCATGGTGATGGTGTTGGGGGTCTATATGTTATTGTTGAATAGTTTGCCCTTTATGTATATAGATTATTATTGTAGTACACACTTTACATTATTCAAATTGTAAGCACATAGGCCTACATTTATAAAAACTGAAAACATGTTCCTTTCGATCAGTGTTGCTTAGATCAAGAATCCACATGTGCTGGTAAAAGAAAATAATAGCTGATTGTATTTCAGTTTAGGTTTACACAATGAAAAGGATTTAGCACAAATTATAATGTCTGGTATAATTAAGAGTTATGATTTTTTCCTAAAAGTATGATATAGGATTGGGTTTTTGAAGAATGCATTTATTCCAATCATCATAAAATTATGGAAACGCCATCACATTCGGCTGTCACGTTGTAGAGGAACCAGCAAATGAAATGTTGTATTCTATAAGCTATAATTATTGTCTGTACCAAGACAAAATGTTCAGTAATCGTACTTATTAGATGGTCTGGAATTACTTTTCCATTACATACTTCAGGGGCAGGCAGCTATGAATCTGTCAAGTCTCTTTTTAAAACCCATTATTTTGTTTCATTGTTATTATTATCCTCGCCAGCATAGGAGATTATGCGTTCGGTTATGTGTGTGTGTGTGTGTGTGTGTGTGTGTGTGTGTGTGTGTGTGTGTGTATGTGAGTCTACCAATCTACAACTAATCTTGCAAGGTTAAACGCAGACCAATGACCTTAACTTTCACCTGAATACTCGTTTACAGCAGTAGTCACCAGCAAGTATTTTATTTGATAATATTTGTGCATTGAAATACATTCAGGTCCCTGTAAAGTTACACCTTTTCGAATGCAAGAGGGCGATAGCCTACAATACAGCCTCCAAACAACCTCCTACTTGTGTTTAGAACCAACCAATCATGTGGGCCCGCGCACCTATCTAGTTTTAGTCATGGTTTAAGCAATATTCATGGTTTTAGCTTCAGGCCTAGGCCTATACTTAGCTAGTTAAAACGCTCGACTATAGCACCCTGCTACGAGTTCATCCGGGCGTCTGATCAGGCTACGACCGATCGATCTACACATGCCGTAGCCAAGCGTGCAGCATCGTCGTCTACGACGTGTTTCACTTGCCTTGATTTATGTACCTTCTACAAACGAATTTGGTTACCGAATTGTTTGTAGTCATTGTTTGTCCTTGCACATTAATGTAGGGTGAGTTAGGACAATGTATGTAGTGCACCTCAAACAATAAAGTTAGACTTGAACTAATTAGTATGACTTCTACAAAATATCATTACCAATCCTGTAGTTTTAGATCGAATAAAATGATTATCCGATTCCAAGTCAATTTGCCTAACTAAACCGACTGTTTCTTTATAGGTTCAATGTCCCACTTACCACAATGACTATCAGCCCAACGATTACTGCCACGAGCACCAACACACCGACTAGACTGCACACCAATATCAGGGTCAAATTATCGATGAGCACGGGGCCAGAATTGTCATCCGTGGTTGGATCAATCTGCTCCAGTTTGACAGATGACGCATCAACGAAGAGCGAAGCTTCGCCGAAACGGAAGTAGTACGTGCCGGATATCAACTGAAACCAACCACAGTTATCATACATTAATTTCCGTAGCCATCTTAGTATAGGAGTAAGATTTACAAACTGAAGATCAAGGCAACTTCGTGTCTCTGTGACTCTCACTCCACAGTAGAGGGCGGGCTGGCCATCAGGAGGTTCGGGAAGACTCCAAACCAATTCCAGGCAGAACCGGCCGCTGGTCATAGATTTTCTCTTTCTCAATTTCCGATGTCAACAATGGTTATGTGACGGTAGATTGGTTCTGAAATTGCATGAGTTTACATAGTAAATTCATGAAATACTATTTTCCATAGGAATAACAAAACATTTGGCGTCGCGCGCAAAGCGTCCAACCTAATATTAGGGCTCCTCCATTTCAAAATACCCGGCTGAATTTCCGTCCCAGTACATCCCTGAGAGTACAGTACATCTTGTTACTGTTAATTATATCATCCGCTCTGCACAACAATGAGTCTGATGTCACAGTACATAGTTCGTATGCAGAGGTATCTCTTAATGAACTGTGTATTACTGTATACAAAACTTATTAACTTGGTGTTTTCACCTATTTGCTATCTGCATGTGAGCAGTTACATTACCCAAAAAGGTCTGAATCGATTTTTATGAAACTAGTACATGACAAAAATGTGAGGTGATTAGATTTATGGAGTTCAAGGTCAATAGTCAATGTTACGAAAAGGGAAATTCCTTGCCACAAACTTTGAACAAACTAAGGAGTCATCTATTATACGTAGAAGAGCCACGCCTATGCTTACATACAGCATTGGTAGAGTTAAGTATCGCACCACTGTATACTTTTGTTAGCAGTTCGTATTATTTTGTTAGGAATGGGTAGCTGGCATAGCGGTACTTTTCTCGCCCTCACCACTATGGGTCGAATCCTGCCGACTTGTGAATTTGATATTCGGTCTCATGGGTTCCCCAGTTTTAAAAAGGGCATCCGGAGTAAAAATTAAGCTCCAATAAAAAAGCGCAAGCAGGATAACAGCTGGATGGGGCCTAATCGACAATAAACATTTTAAACTAAAACTCTAACTCTGACACTGAGTAAATGAGGCCCGGCCATGCCATCAGCCCGTTCACTTTCTCATATGTGATGTCACTGGCATTATGACCTCAAATAATTGTGCTATGTATACTGCAAGCACCAGTGCATAGCAATACAGTGTGCACAAGACCGAATAAGTACACTGTCTATAATGGTAGCGTGTACTATAGCGTGTGGTATATGCTGCAGCTGTGTCCCAACAGTGACAACACAAATGAAGAGATGAGGCTTGCGGGTGTCTTAAAGAATGTGTTCTACCCTAAATGTTTAATTTAGCAAAAACTCTAGATTTTCCGTAACGGGATATAGGCCTACTATAAAACTGTAAAACTCTTAAAAAGTCAAAACGTTTTTTGCCACTTTCCTCGCCCTTTAATATTTTGACTAAGGATGGAAGCAACGACTACCAACTTCAAGAATATTATACTGATTTTTTTTGTCAGAATGAATAATTTGGTAGACGGGTCAACGAGATCGACAAAATTAACTGGAAAAGTATCTCAGAAACTTACTGTCGCATACAAAGCACCAGCAACATCAGCAATATCAATTTGAGATTCAACCAAAGGAACCAACGAAAATTCCACATGGATGCTACCAGATGATACCTGCAAAATAGTCAACAAAACGTGAGAACATTGAGAACATATAGTTGTGAACCATGATAATTGAATATAATATTATATCTCCTGTGCTGTTGAAGCGTAATCTCTGCATGCAGTAGAAGGTGACTAGAAATTGTTGGTTATCCGGTTGTACAATTTGGCTTCAAAGCTTAACAATAATGACGGCACTGACACTGTCGAGGATGGTAGGGAAAAGTGCCCTAAAACACATGTTGTTGACTAATTCAATATAATTTTTAAATATTTCATTACATTAAATCGTTACATCGATAGATAGAATAATGCTGTGGACCGAAAAAAAAACACCTATGCAATATTTAACAGCATGGCCCTTAAATTATGAATTAATTGGAGGGGCGTCCCTGTCATAGACAGAAGATATTATTTTCGCCTTTTGAATAACTACCCTATATCAATGTGAATTCCTGGGGTAAACTCTCTCCAGCCACTATAGTGGGACATTACAACTTTATACCAGTTAGCATTTGCTGGAACCGACTGTTTTAGATAAGCCCCACTAATTGTTTTATTCGCTCGGCTGACGGCTGCACCTACACGAGAGAGCAGCAACTAGTTCATCATAACAATCTTTAAACACTCTTCCTTAAAAACATATTCTATACCTGACATCATCGTATACTTTCCCTACATGTTATACTTGTTTTGTAAACAATGTTGTACTGTTAAATGTTTGTCCCACACATTCCAATTGATTTGTACAGACTGTCCAGTCTTTTTTCACAACCCCAGATTTTGTTATAATTATTTATAATAAATTAAATAAATTCTGAAAAGAGTTAAAGTATTCGTCTGTGTATATATTCTCCTGGCTGACGTTTCAAATTAAATAACTGTTTTTCTTGTGCTTCAATTGAAGCTGGTTGGCGCAGTTTTCAACCCTAGATTTGTATTAAAATCCTTTCAAAATCATTGTAGAGTATTAGCTACAGGTGTGAATATAGAGTTAACCCAGCACTACGGTCTAGCGTCGTGGGCTCATACTAATCTGTCTACGATCCACCACGAGGTGCAACGCTCGCCAGACTGTATCACTGATACAATTTTGCTACGCTCCACCACAAGGGTATTCTTTAAAATGCTATTTTCTCAAAAATGGCCGAAATGGAGATAAGGAAATGTTGCGCTCAGCCCTCGATATAAAATGGATGAGTAATATGTGAAGGAATTTGTAAACATAAAACAGATGCACATACCTGTAGATTGGCAATCATACGTTCATCAAAAGATAGGTGTTGCGCAAGATTGTTTATCAGGGAACTGCAATCACAGCAGAATACAATTGAAATGAAACAGTGCACGCCAAATTAGCGTAATGATGCAAATTGTAGCCAAGTATTAATACCACAAGTATTTGAATAAAGACTTTCTTTAATTATTATTTTTATTTACTTCTGGTAATAAAACTTTCTGAAAACTTCTTCTAAAACCGCTTAAGCACTGCGACTCCCATAGGTCATAAGAAACCTGAAGAAGATGATGAAGTTAATAAATTAATAAACCGCTATCAGTGCCCGACTGCCACAAGTATACCTGGGCAGCCTTTTCCACCACGGAAATACTTATTACACAGCCTATACGGCTTAACATCCTATCCGAAGGACATGCCCTTGCCACGGCCGAGATTGGAAACCGGCACACCCAAAAGACGACAGAACACGCGAACGACAGCTTGGCTACGACAACAACTAAACGTGTAGCCGCCTTCTAAAGACTATAGTACAGACACATTATGCGGAATGCTCGTGCGGCTTAACTCTAACGCTATTATGAGCTAACTAATGGATTATAGCACTACAGCATACTGCATCACTACAAAATAATTTTACCCAAAGTAAGATTATAATCAATAAATACACAATCCGTACGGAGCAGCCCCTGCAAGGATAGTTTGAGTTTGTGTCGCTGAACCATATAACACGCTTAATTATGAACATAGGACAATTCTGAGTTACCATGCAGAGTTAATATTCTTGCACCAGTAACAGATTAATGGCATCGGTCTAAGAAGCACACGCAGTAGTCGGTGACTGACTTTCTTACTGCGTGCTCAGTCACCGTTGCCCTTATTCTGACTGCCCTTCAGTTCTTCACCTGAAACTAATTAATAACTTAAACCTGGTTCTATTTGACCTGATGTCAAACTAGTTGGTCTACATACCTTTTGAAACTGTCATCTTTGCCCCGAACTACACTGTCATAATCACCAATGAAGTCAAACCTGACATATACAGATCTTTAGAACAGAAAGAAAAGACTTTACTAAGATAATTTTTTAGGATAGTTCGCAGATGTTCGCAAACCCAAAAGCTGAAAAGATGCGCTACTTCTAAAGAAGTTTAGGTCTGAGAAATACTCGCTGTACTTTGTTCCCAATCAGCCTTTGTGGACACTTGGATACCACTGTACAGTATGGTATAAACTAAAGGAAATCATGGCTTTTGTAATATCTATTCTAAGCATAATATCAATCTCAATCAGATTGTATAATTATTATATTATCTTTTATTTACCGGCAGATGTAATAGATTAATTTTTTTTAAACCCCTTCAGCCCCAACGACAACTCTTAGACATCACCCAATCAACACTCAGATACCATTGAGCTATCCCGTATGGCACAGCCAACATTGCTGATTGGATTATAGCAAGTGACAATAAATAGTTGTTTGTCATGATTGAATGACATTATTCAAACAATTACCAATGATTGTGCATTTGTAATTACTATGCAAATGTGTGGGTGTTTGTACCGACATTTTGCAGAAGCAGTAATGCATGGTTCTCTCAAGAGGCCTAATGCGAGATTTATTCAACCATGTGGTACGAGATGCACTCTTGTTGGCTAAACCTTCCATTGATATCATAGTCTCAATTATCCATTAGGGCTGAAGAGTTATACAAGATTTGTTAAGTTGCTTACCCGCAAAATTTCGTAGTACACAGCCATTCCCCAGCTCTACAATGGCTAGGATAAACAATAACATCAGGAAATTATTTGAATAAACTTAAAGTTGTATTATATTGCGCCAATAGAATAGAAATAAATATAATGTTTTGCTATGTGACTGTTCACCAAAGTGGACATAGTCTTGAAAACTATTGACCCACCCTGTACCCTTCACTTTATGTCACCTTTTCTCTGACATAATGACCAGTTGTACAATTACCGGTAGCTAAGGAAAATGCAATTGAGAATGGGCAAAACCAACTTGTCACTTAATTAGAGAACGGCAGTATAACTCGGTATGATTCTACTTTGTTAATTTGATGACTTCTGCTCCTGTGTTTTATGTTGTTCCACAGTTTCAAATTGGGTTTAAACACAGAATCCATATTTTGTACAGGTGACTGTAACTACACGTAATGGAATTTGTATACTGTTTGGCTATTGGCTACATCTAGCTGTGTGTACGTTCCTAACCAAGCTTGGCTAGCGTGGGGGGTAAACAGCCAGTCGACCCTGAAGCTATAGCTACGTTTGATCAGGAACCCCGGCTGGGGAAACAAATTCATTGCTCGCACTTACCATTTATTACAATCATCGGTCCGTATCTGTTCTTCATAGAATGTATTACCGTCATGAGAACAAGTAACTGCAACGAACACACGTAATAATGTTGACTTTTCTAAGTGAAATGTCTCTGGCGATTTGTCTCGGTTGTTTATTTTAGTAAAAATAGGACAGACCTCAATACAATTGT
>JAVCKS010011455.1:0-16128 GCA_032273685.1 Pteraster tesselatus
ACTTCTGTTCCTATACATCTTGCTAAAAATCGAAATTGGACTTCCTCCATTCTGTGTGGTACCGGCCGGTAAATTTGGGGGGTCTGGCTTGTAGCCTATAAGAAAGACAGTTGCCTGCGCTACTCGATATAGTTTCCCAATAATGAAACACATACTGTACATGTATTCCCTTTGGCTGTCTAATCGGGAAGCTTTTGCTTTGTGGCACCCAAATAAACCAAACAATTTCAAAAATTAACTTTCGTAAATGAATGATGGAACTTTGTTAGTACTACTGTGCCGTATTTGTGCCTGATTGTTCTTGCCCACACAAGATGAACGCTATTCGATGGGGTTTGTATATTTGGTGCGAAAACACATTAGAGTCGATTGGCAGACCACTCCTTGTGCACTATGAAAGGTTCGTATCGATTAAATGTTATCTTAATTATCAGCGTAAACCCGTGTTGGCTTACTGTATGCATTAGTTTACGCTATGATGGTTATATAGAACTCTATACGAACTCTGATCCGCACTTTGCGCCCACTTCACTCCACACATTCTGCATGTGGATCCTACTTCTGCCTAAGTTTTGCCCTGTTTTGCTCGGTGCGTCCTTGTGAAAAGAATGGCGGTCAAATTGTCGAGTTTGCTATTTTTATTTGCTCTAGCAACGATTTCCTCGATCGCAGCTCAGGAATCTCAACAAGGTAATGTAATTTTGTACTTTACGGTGTAAAGAAAATGTGTGATGTGACATCCGAACATGACAAATATATGGCCTACCTAAGGCTTATGTAAGATAAATAATATTGGGCGGCAATTAGGCCTTGTGTCGGGAGGAAAGCTACATCGTTTAGCTCTAAAGCTCGTAACCCACCTTTAATATAGATTAAATAAAATATAATAAAAATTGTACAATAACACAAACTGTATAATATATACAATTTGTATATTATACACTCCTGTCAATCGGGATTGGTTTTTGGCGACAGTTTACATCTAATGACAGTTTACATCTTACGAGGCAGTTGACAGACAGTGTAAAACAAAATACATTTTTTGAATGAACTGAAAAAGAATGGTTTACAAACAAATTGTATAGTACAATGTTTAGGAATTTAAACGGATTCAAAATCGTTGATGAAGTACGTACTGTCTGGATATGGTAACCAAAAATATTCATATTGTGGTTGTCATGTTGCGGCGGTTTTTATTTTAATTTGTTTAAAGACCTATTCACACAGAAGCGCGGTAACGGAATTCCGCGCGGTAAAAAAATTGAATACGTGTCTTTCTATGGGACTGTTTACATTATTGGGGACGGAAACCCCGCGCGGTATGGCGATAAACCGCTCAGTTTAGAAACCAGAGCGATTTTTCAAAAATACCGCCGTGAGACTGCGCGTTCTGACCAATCAGCGGTCTCATTTTGATATGACGTCACCGCGCTCGGGTCCCGAATGAATGAGAGACGCGCGCCGCGGTTTGCCGCTAACTAGACCGATTTTCCTCTGCTCTGTTCCGTGTAAAATCATAGAACGTTTTATATCTGATAACTTACAAGTTCATTCCAGTCAGCATAGTATTATTCCAGAATCTCAACACGGTTTTCAATCTAAACGTTCATGCACAACTCAAATGACCACCCTATTTGACTCATGGGCCAGAGTTTTGGACTCTCGTAGTCCACCCAGAATTGATGCAATTTTTCTTGATTGGTCAAAGGCATTTGATAGAGTGAACCGCTGCTTTCTTCTTCAAAAGTTACACCAATTTGGTGTATGTGGTAGCACGCTTTCTTGGATTCGTTCGTTTCTGTCTAACCGTGAACAGCGTGTTCTCTTTTCAGGTGCCAACTCGGACTGGTTGCCAGTTACATCAGGTGTAAAACCGGCAAGGATCTGGCCTCGGCCCTGTTCTGTTTAACATGTACATGTATACCGTCGAATTACCTAACATTGTGAAGTCTTTTCTCGCACAGTACGCTGATGACTCTGTTGTTTTGCAAAATGATCTTGAATCTATTTCTATAGGTGGTGTAAAGATAACAAAATGAAACTGAATTCTAACAAGTGCAAGGTGATGCACATCACACGTTCAAAGAAAATGATTACTGCTGACCCGATTCTGAATCGCTGGAAGTTGTGGATTCCTATAAGTACCTTGGACTGATTTTTCCCAATGATTTTACCTGGTCTAAGCACGTACAAATAGATCGCTCCAAACGTTCCAAGTTGTCAGGTTTTATTCGCCGAACCGTTAAATCTAGAAATTCTGCTGTGCTCCTTTGGCTTGTTTGTGCACTTTGCAGACCTATCATCGAATATGGAGCCCCGGTGTGGTTACCACACCAAAGGGTCATATCGCAGCTATCGAGGCAGTTCAGCGACGGTTCACCAAGTCCTGCTTTCCGTTCAACATCGCTAATTCTCTGTCATATGACGAGCGTCGGTCCAATCTTCGCCTACCTCCACTTAACAACAGAATGGTCTTTCTTACTGTCAGCTTTGTTGTCAAATCTCTTCACAGAGCTAACGACATTCCGTTATCCTTTCTCCCCGTTATCAACTCTAGGAAAACTGACGAATTGTTTTTTAAACATCAGTATTGCAGAACGAACTGTCTGAAATGTTCTTGCTTTGTTCTTTTCCCTAGATTTTGGGACTCCTTGTCTATCATACGAGATCTCTGTATAGAGCCATCATATCGTCAGCCTCATTCTATAATATTGGAATGAGGCTGACGATATAAACCTTTCATTCTATTGATTATGTATCTCTTTTGATTTTATTGATCTCATTTCGTCTGGCCGATTTTATTGATATTTTTTCTACTGATTTGTTTATTGATTAACAATTGTCCTTGCCCAAGCCTTGCTTTTTAATTTAAATTATATTATTCACTTCATTGTATTTCCCTTTAATTGTATTGTATTACTATTAATGATGCTGGTATTAGAGTTGCTCCCCTACTTGCTCAGTGTTTGAACCATAATTGGTTGCCCTTAAAATGGTGGGAGGATCTTAAGTTGCTATCATTTTTTATCATTTTTGTAATGTTAAAATAAAAATAAAATTCTTTCTTACATTTATGTTACTATTTTCTATTCTATTTATATCTATCTATTTACTATTCACTATTACTATTTTCTTTCATTGGGTTCTGCGGGTTTCAAGTCATTTTGTTGGTTTGCTACGCCTTGCCTATTGTAATCATGTTATTTTTGGTGTATTCAGTGTGGAGAGTCCCTTGATAATAGCTCCGTTTCTTTTGGACAATCCATCGGGCGCTGTCTGGTTTTTATGTGAACGTTTATGCTTGTTTACGTATAATGTTCATGTATGTTTCCCGGAAAATAAAATAAATTGAATTCAATTAGGGCCTACTGTGTGAATGCTCAATATCGCGTTGTATTCCGTTTTCCGTTACCGCGCTTCTGTGTAAATAGGCCTTCACAAGAAACTTGAAATATACCATAGCGATCGCATGCTGAAGTACACAAATCTCTCCTGGGTTTTTCACATTCTAAAGTCCAAAGTTGTTTGTAAAAGGTTACTGTATCTGCCATTCAAACTGCATTTCAACAAACAAATTCATAGGGAAATGAAAACAATATTAACGCCCCCGTGCGTTGAAAGATTACTTTCCAAATTCAAGCCAGTAGTTCCCACAATTCTGTCGATTTCGAGCAGGCAAATTTTTTTAGTATTCTAGATTTTGATTGGTAAGTCTCTACATGACCAACGATGATAATCACAATACAACTTGTTATTAAACAAAGCAACTTGGCAGGGACAGAAAAATACATTGTGTTCAAATAGCAAGTAGCACTGCACATTTGAGACCTCTGTTGTTTGGAGATGGTGTTGTCAGTGAATATGTAGCATATTTTGGTTTCTCTTATAGCAACATCCGAGTGTAAGTGTGCTGCAGGGTGTTATGGGTCCGGGGAAGGCGATTGCTGTCATGAGCAATGTGACGGTGGGTGCACAAACCCAACCAATACCGGATGCGCGGTAAGATTATAGCCAGCCAAGTAGGAATTACATCACAGAGCAGTCACAATGTGCAATTATTTAAAAAAGTCAAAAATCGTTCCCAACAAAGCTATTCAGGCCCAACTTTGCGCGGTTATGATTGCCTTTTTAGAAATTAGATGTACGCATGTGTGGCAAAGACTTTACATAACAAGGAAATCATTCTTGATATTCTTGTGCAGAGGACGGTTAATTACATTATTAGGTAGCTTTTCTCTAGGCTTGGGCTTAATGGCATGATGAACAAAGGTGTATTGTTAGTAACCGTTAAGGCTGCGTCACCCAAAAAAGAGTAAGATATTCGGGAAACCGAGGAGTAGTTTGCATAATAGCTTCCCTTCACAACATGTATTCTAACCGTATACATGTTATACCAAACAATACATAACCCTTGTGTAGGCTTGTCGAGGTGTGAAACTGAACGGCAGATGTCAGGAGGGTTGCGGCTCGCCATTCATCTATAATGAGACGAGCTTCGAATTGGGACCGAACCCAGACTTCTATTTCCAACACGGGCAGGAATGCGTCAAGTTATGCCCAAAATGTAAGGGTATCAAACTATAAAGTTAGAAATATATTATCTTAATCGAGTATATTTTCTTGCAAATAATAAAACGACCGTACTGCGTAAATGAACCACGCAGAACCTTATTATTGACCGTCTGTGCCGTTTCATTCAAAATACAAAGCATCTGATTGAATCAACACGTTACTAATTATAAGAGCGTATATTCTTAATCGTTATATGTGTAGTTGTCTTCACCGAGGGTACAAGATGTGTTGAGCAATGCAGCCTGGGGTTTAGGGGAGAGGGTGATCAGTGTGTGGGATGCGGAGATGCTTGCCCTCAAGAAGGTAATAGGCCTAATGAGGACATGTATAGTACGTTTTCTTTTGACAAGAAAACAAATCTATTAACGTACTCTGTTTAGATGACGTTATTTACTAGTGTAAAACAGTCTAGTTCATTTTTGCTTCGAACAAAATAGGATTCTGCCATACAATAAAACAATGATCTCAAATATATACATGTATTACATGAGAACATAAATTCATAAAGAGAAATAGTGCAAACTCATACGTGATTTATTATTCCATTAAGAGGCCAACCCACTTGTCAACGACCAATGCGACGGGTTCAAGCCGTACCCGTGGGGTGTGATCAGTAGAAAGAACAGCCCCACAGCCGGCGTGACATGTTCTCAAGTGCTGATTGGTCCACGGGGAAGCACGTTAAAACTCCAACTGAGTGATGTCAAGATTCACAAAACCATTGGTGAGTTACAGAGGGCAAGTGGTAGCCAGAGTGAACTTTCCAGACAAAATAACCACAAATTGTGCTGTCCGAACTAGCTCATGCGTCGATTGGGTGTACTTTATTTTCATCTCCTTGAAAATGATGTACATAACCTCGTAACTTCAGTGATTATTTAGTAAGTCAGTTAATGCAAAATTGCACCCAATTACATGAATTTGTGTTGAGCAGTTTGCTTGGCCTCCTGAACATTTAACCTTTTTGAGATACAAACTTTCGTCACCTGACCGACGTTATACATAAATTATACGTAATACTGATGATTTGGGTTGTGACTCAGTATTTAATGAACTCAGTTAAAAATAAAAAAAAGACCCGTGTTTAAAAGATGCCTAAAAAATGGAGCTTTCAAGAAGACAGCGGCACAAACTGCATGTACACATGACGTAAGGTGGGAATAACTCATTGAAGGATCGAGCATGTTGATTTGATTTTATTTTCTGCGCTTTGCTTTTTTTTTTTTATAATTCGCTTTGCACTGTATAATCTCTATAAAAGTCCATGACTATTATTGTGCTGATTGTCTTTAGGCGAGAGTCTGGTTTTAAGCGGCAACCGGTATCGCCAAAGCTTCGATCGTGACGCGCACGCTGCAGCACTGCACCTTGACACCAACGCCTTGGTCGTACAACATCGTACATATGCGACTGGTCACGGCTTCAACCTCAAGTATAACTTCATACCATCGCCTGCGACCACTAACTCGGGTAAATGGTTTATATGTCGATCAATGTATGTCACATTGTTGTAGAGAAACAGTAAAAGCAGTACAAATCCGCTTGACAATGTTATGTTGTGTTCTTCAGTTTTGAAGAAAATACTGTACTGAAAGCACGTTTACAGGGAAGATATTTGAATAATTGTAAGTAGATCCTAGATACCGTGTCATCCAAGTATGTTACACAATGACGCTATACGAGGGAGACCATAGCATTGTGTCTGAACAATAATAGTATTTATTGCGTTTATTGTAATTATAGGCGTAGCGACGTCTTGTTTTACTTATCACTGTTGTCAACATGGCTAAGTCTACCTAATACGTTATGATTTATGTATCTCAGCTCAGGATGATAGCTGAATGCCACTTGGGACGAATGAGAAGGGAAAGATAAAACATACAAATTACATGTATAGTAAAAGGCGGCGAGTGGCAAGTTTCTATAATTCGTATTCTATAATTGCCGGTAATGCTTCAATATTTTGTTTTATTTCAGTCTGCGATCAAGTGTTCACCAACCACTCCGGCAGCTTCCAGAGTCCAGGCTACCCCAGTAAGTACCGTGCTCGAGAGAGATGTACCTACCAGATTATAGTGGAGCCAGGACACCGCATCGACGTGGTGTTTAAAAGATTCTATCTACAGGGGAGCGAACCGGACTGTCTGAATGACAGAATGGAGGTATTTGTGGCTACATTATTCAGTTTGGAAAGTTCCACGATCATAACGACGGACGTTAGTGGTGTATATATACATTGCAGCGTAATATCGGTGTACAATATCAAGTATTTTGCAATACTGGTCTGATAATGGCTACTGGCTACAAACACGTTAAAAGTGACTCTAGATAAGCCTACACTCAAGACTGACGTGCCAATAAGTTCGACAAAGATCAAAATTGTTAATTCATTAACCCTTTTGCTACCAAATTGTTTTCAGAATAAGGCTAGCGAGAACCGGCTAAAATTACACATTGTATTCTATTCATAATTACATTATATTGACTGGTATACATGGTATACATTCCTGTCGACTATTATAGTCACCAATGGTGAAAGAGATTTTTATGTAACGTAGGTGTCACATTACCACATTGCAGTACAACCCTGAAACAAACAATGGAAATCGTGGCAGTACGGTATCCACTAGCAATGTACATTGTTGTCTACTAATCTGTATCATGTTTCCGTTGTTATTTTCACAGCCTCGGCAGTTCTTTTTTATAGCTGCTTGTTATGTTTAAAAATCCATAAACAATTAACCTATGGATTGTCTTTTTCTCAGGTTCGTGAGCCGTTGCTCGGCACCACCAACGTTTACTGCGGACGACACAAGCCACCATTTACCATTGCTTCAAGGTCTAATTACTTGTTTCTCACATTCACGAGCAGCGATCTGAATAATTACAAAGGATACGACGCCGAAATCGTAGCTGTTGAATTACCAGCAAGCGACCGATATTTGGCTGAGGTTGACGATGAGGGCGACCTCCCTCCTACGTTTTAAACAGGACGGACGAAGCAAACAAGGCCATTATACGTATAGTCTCAAAGTGCATGTTAACTTCGTAAAAGATAAGATTTTCGGTATAAAACATCGAAATGTGTGCATGGTGACGAATCGGTAGTTTCACTGGGTTTTTTCTTTTTCTTCTTCCTGTCGTATTTGTAGTCGTGTTTTTAAAAATGTATTCGCGAAAGATCTTGAAGCCTCGAGAAACGGATCGAAAAGACATAAATTTCGTTGTCAAAGAAGAACTCTCTATAGGTTTTTTTCTCGTTTAGTTTTTCCTGTCTCGCAAACAGTAAGGTGTCGTTGTAAAGAAACATTTTGAGTCTTGTAGATAGCTATGTCGTACATAAATTTAAAACAAGGTTATAATTTTGCTACAAATCTTAAAAACGCGTAGCCAGACAGGTATAAACATGTCTCAGTACAACATGCATCACCAATATATTGGAACTGTTATTAATTTCTCTAAAGTGATAAAATTTCTAATTATTATTTTTTTTTATAGATTTGGGCCCCCTTTCACACATTGACTGGCCTTTGATCAGACAATAACATACAGCCTATTTCCAATGCCGGATTTCAGTGTATTTCCCTTGGCATCACATTGGGACTACATTTTAGTCACAAAAACCTCTCGTTTGAAATAGACGTTGGCCCTATGCTAATGCCCGATCAAACACCAGTCAATGTGTTAACTATGGTAAAAACACTTTTTCGTATAGGCCTACCACGTGATAGTAGCTCAGTGGTAAATTGCGGTTCAGAGCCCGCATGTATAGAGCAAAGAACAAACCCTAAAATAGTCATCGGTTTATTTCACTGAATACACTTGTAGGTAATGATTTAATGTAATAATTAAACATAATAAGTAAATACGAATACAGATTATTTTGCAAGGAAACAATCTGAATCGTGAGTTCGGTATAACCTCTTTGCAGCCGTAAACACTGGACAATATGTCGACTGTGCGTTTTGGGAAATCGTTTGAGGATACCATGAAAACGAAATTGGGCCTAGTAAAGACACACGGTTGGTGGCAGCAGACTGCTAAACATCCAACTATGTATTCGATTTTGCCATACAGAATTATACCAAACATGTGCATGTATATAGCAGTATTTTGTGGTTAGTAAATCGTTGTTTAGTTAGATTCAACGACATCGGGTATTATATCGGCGTGTACTCAAAATATGTGTGATCCGCTCTGCAAAAAAAAGGTATTAAGGGACGCTATGCTATTTCACGTAAAAGGCTGTTTGGTGTGGAGAGGACGGAACAAACAATCACAGGATTTGGTTGGTGTATTGGCTTCTATTATATAAATAATTTCATAATTTTGAAAGGAACATAACTGTCACTATGGGCATTCAAGAGAGTTTCCTCTTAGCTCGTTTCTTTTTCCACTCGCTGTGTTTAAGGGGCTGTAATTCTGAAGGTACTTCGGTTAATTTCTACAATCATGACTATACATATAAATTGAGACATTTTACATTACATTTTAAACTACATAAATGGATTTAGCGCCATAAAACAACATTTTCCACAATTTCACAATCGCAAAATAATTCGCGGAACGGTTATTTCACTATCAAGTTATCTAGTGCAAAGGAAAACAATCGCATGCTGCCATGCTGCCATCATCAAAAACAAATACTAATAATTAATTGGCAAAGATAAAAACAATGGTTATTTTTAATCTAAAAGCTTGACACTTATACCAGTCTTTTCGAAAATGTTTTTTTTTTCGAAATGCTTTCATATTGCAAATTACTCCAAAAACCCATCAGCAACAATCGACATTTTCCCAAAACCAATCACATTATCATACTTTTAATAGATAAAAATAAGAAATGATGAATATTTATACGAAGTGATTATAATTTCGTTCGTCTTGTCCATCTAATTCGCAGCGGTTCCATTAGTAGTTGCATCGATGCGCGTCTGGCTATACAACTTCTAACCCTCTTAAAGCCTATTGTAGGAAAAATCATGGGCTTTTTCAAACGTTTTAAGTTTTTAAGTTAGCACTTGGGTGTCTAACAGAGCTTTTACGGCATTTCAGATTGCTGCATTCCAAAAGAAACCTCTTACATCATCCGGTTCGTTTTATCTTGTAATCGTGGATTAATTTACGTGGGCGTTGTTGCAAAAATATTAAGTGAACAGACAACAACCAATATCTAACTTAGTTGGTTTCAACATGGTAAAACATGGTTGCTATATGACGTGGTAAAACATGTTGGCTATATGACACCATAAAACATGGCTGTAGGACATCATAAAACTACTAAATGGGCTTACCCGAGTTTACATGAACGTTATGTGTATAGCAGAATTTCGACAGAATTAACCCTACTCCACCCCGGCCGCACACCAACACATCACGCCTCCGTGGGGCTAACGCACTGCTAGGAGGTTTTATGACGCGGTGGAGTCTTGCCCAATGACATGCTCATGTGGCCAGGTACAAACCGTGCCACACCTATCTTTGTCATATAACACCTAACTACTCGCTCAAGGCCCTGAAACTTTAGCCTTCGCCGGGAAGCCCAAACTGCGCCCTCTATCAATTGGAGAACAATATTCTATAGCAGAAACACCACGAAAAACAATTAACAGAAAAGCAGAACATCGCTTGATGATTCTAGAGGACTAAAGGAAGACCTCTAACTCCGTAGGATAATTATATTGATGTTTTAGAGGAGTTATAACGATAATAATCTTTGTTCCAATAATTTAAGCACAACATTTTTTTGCTTTTTAAATGTTGAATTCCGCGTTTTCCGCGTTTTAAGTTTTGCATTAATTATTCCGTGAAGAAATTTTTTCCAAGAAAGCTTAAAATGTACGATGTTTACATTCTAAAAATATACACACTTTACAAAAACTACATCATTTTAGGCTTACCTTACTACTCTAGTCGACCCTCTATATCCCCGTTGTATATTTATTGGAATACTATTTAGCAATTCCGTGTTTTAGGCGTTTTTATATGCATTTTATTAAAGCAGAAAATATTTGAGCTTACGCTAGTGTGAACAACCCGAGAACTGGTATTATAGACGGACATGGCTGCCGAGGGTTGACATATTTTGGCAACAATGTTACAAACAAGCTCTTGTTTTCACAGTGACAATATAATATACCTATAAGAAAACACAGAAACCCCGACATGACCTGGAACACGTACCTCGAAATCCTCTTAAACCGATTTTATGGGAAGCCACCAGACAGCAAATGCAATTATTTACGCGATAAATCTCATTAAACTAGTATCCACTCACCCTAAATCAATATAGTTATGACATTTGACCTACAAACCAGTATAGGAACCCAATTGATCGTTCTTGACAAGACTAGAAAACATCTTTTGACGTCTTTTTATAATTCTTTTTATCCATTAGTCAGAGTACCAAATTCCCTTAAAAATGTGAGTGCTGTCTCTACGTTAAAACCAAATGTTTTTTATAGCGTACACTATGAAAGCAATCTTTATATCCATAAAAATATCAGTTCAAAAGAGCATTTTATAGCAATTATTATTATATTGTATGAATTTATATATGTAACTATACTTTCCGAGTTCAGACGGATTTCCTATTTTACTTTTTTTAGAGGCCCCCGCAAAGGGGTTGGGTGCCTTTCGACAGTCTGATGTTTCACATTAATAAAGATACAAGCCATTTAGCACCGTTAATGGATATGATGACGCCATTATGTGTGCACAAAAATGTCAAATGATGCGATTTTGTATGATTATTTTTCTTGACGTGAAAGTGCATTGGCTCGCGGGGGAAAATGACCGCTGCTATTTAAGGCACCCTGCCACGAATATTGGTCTCGCAATGCCCGGCCTAGTTCGATGCAAAGTTTGCGCCATTTGTCACGCCTATGTTACGAATAGTTCACGGAATGCGTAACAATGTCATGCGTGCATCGGCGCGCCATGACACGCATTATCACGCCAAAGTTAAGCACTGTTCACGCATTTATGACAGTTCATGGTCAATCATTCTCACACAGAGCTGACGCTGTTTTTGGTCACGATTTGCTCTTCATATTTGGCGGGAACATGGAGTGACAATGCGCACATTATGAGTGGCCTAGTCGTGACCATCACCTAAGATGCGTGCCACTAGGCCAAATGGACACGAACTGGCAGGTACTTGAACGCACTGCCACGCTTTGTCACTGTTAATAGTCGCGCCTAGGTTGCATAATTATATTTCACGAACTGTTCACAAAAGTGGCCCTAGAATTAAGTAGTGACACATTTGTGAACATTTTGAAATTACCGTCACGAACGGGCACACACTTGTTCATCTACCGCGCATGCACCCCACCAGAACACTCCCACGAGTACTTCTCTTACAGCTATGCCAATTTGCGTGCCACGGCGTAAACCATTGGGCGTGTCAGGGTCACCTTGGCCACGTACGTATAGGCCGCCTAACAGTTTGCGCATGGCGTCGGAGCTAAAGCTTTGCACATTTTCCCAGGGACACATACATCCACGATGGGGACCTCGTGTTCCCCGAGCTCGGTTTTTTGTTTCGGTTTTTGTTTTACTCCCTTGGTAGAGTACAAAACAAGGAAACTATCTAATAATATAAATAATTACGAAAATACAATTCTAAAAATAGATTTTCCAAATTGTATATAAATCTCGAAAGAGAAATTTGTATCTAATGCTGGTTGTGGATGAGGTTTTTGTTTTGAAAACGTCAAACTGCATTACTGCACGACATTCTTATAAGTACATTACATGTAGTTGCCGTATTTCTTTTTTTTTTGAAACATTGTTGGTAACCCCGTTGTTGCAAAGAAAGATTCGGCATAGAGCCTGCCTACTGTGGTATATAGATTCACTCGTGTTCCCTTTACTGAGGTTGGTTTCTTCATGCGCCTTCTGAAATTACATTGACAAGACACTCATCGATTTAGCAGTGGAATACAAACGATGTAAGTACTCATATCTGTTTGGTTGTTGTACTACCGAATATTACCGAACGCGGTGAGTCATGGTTCAATGTAAAGTCCGTTAGTCTAAGTAATTTTATCCGAAAGAACTCGGCTTTCTCTGCATAATTATTAATATTGAATTTATAAGTAATCCCTGGTAATTAGGAGGAATGCTTATGGTTGGGTAAAAATTATGCACAATACCCTGAAATTGTAATTTTTTTGTAGAGAGAAAATGGATCTTCTTAGAGCAACAATACTTCTGGCGTTACTCGGATGTTTTGTCAAACTTTCAAAATCCTCACGCTGTCGAGCAGATTGTAATTACGACCACGTGACCGCGATAGCCAACTGTTCTTCGCTGGGGCTGGACTGCATCCCTAACAACTACCCATACGCCGCCATCATGGATCTACGTCACAACAACATAACTGTGTTGGAATCGGGAGATTTCAACGAGACATTCAATAGCTTGATAGAATTGTATCTTGACCACAACAACATATCAAGCATGACATCGCTGCTGACATCAACCGACCTGCGAAGCCTTGATAAACTGTCGGTACAGCACAATGTCCTCACCATCTTAGATGGAGCATGCACACTGGACTCACTCGTGGACTTGTCAGTGGACTCAAATTTATTGCAAGACATTGTCATTCCCCGGTGTATCAAATTGAAACGTTTTTCAGCAGACTTCAATATGATCAACTCTTCGGCTTTGTCAATACACTCTCCTCTGTCCGTTATCAGTTTACAGTTCAACCGATTGCGATATTTACACCTCGATCATAGTCCTAGGCAGGATTACACTTTAAGGCTAGATCACAATGAACTGGTGACGATTACTTTTGATTCCTTTTCGCCGGGTTTACTGAGCCAGTTATCTCTAAGTCATAACAATCTTCAGAGTTTTCGTTGGTTCAATATTAGTCTGTACAATCTCGATATGTCCAGTAATGCACTCAGTAACTTTTCAAGCTTTAATTGCTGTGCAATCGACCTTTTAGACGAACTAGACATAAGCAACAACTCTTTTGATGCCCTCATACAACCCCGGTCCGCAGAAGATCTCAAATGCCTAAACGCCAACGACAACCGATTGGCGAATCTCTCCTCCCAAACTCTTGAAGGATTTATCAACCTGAAACACCTACACGTGGCTAACAACGCACTCTTGTTCGTGTCAACATCTGCGTTAAACCAACTGACGATGCTTAAATCTTTGTATCTCGATGGCAACAGACTAACAACACTATTAGGTGGTATATTTCTGAAACAGACAAGTTTAGCTTTGCTCTCCGTAACCAACAACCGACTGAGTGTGCTGCATCCTGAGTACTTCAAAGGTTTGATATCTCTAGAACGTCTGTACCTGGCCGGAAATCAACTGGCGACCATAAACTCGGCAGTGTTTGTACTCATGCCTAATCTGATGAAGTTGGACGTGTCTCAGAATGAGCTTCGGTACTTTAATTTAGACTGTAGCAGTAATAGAGATTTGCAAAAACTTACACTGGCTGGAAATTTGCTCACCGATGCGAGTATAATATTACGTAAATGCGATAGCTTACGGATACTGAACTTGAGCTTCAACCAAATCCACGTTGTGCCTGGTGAGTATCTTGCAGGACCCAATAAGGCACTAACGAGGCTGGAACTGGAAGGCAACCCGCTCCAGTGCGATTGTAGACTCAGCAGTCTACGCGATTGGCTGGGAAACAACCCACCGGCTGTTTCTCCTCGTTGCCAAGGACCCGATGGCCACTCTGGTGCTGCTGTGACGGACTTGGACGTGCGTGCATTCTCCTGTGACTCCCCAAAAGCGATGACGAATGTCCATTATCTGCAGGTTGAAGCCGGCCGGGCTGTGACTCTATCGTGTACAGTAACCGGTATCCCAACCCCAAGCATAACATGGCTACACAACCAGCACACTGTAACACAACCAAGCAATACTGTCGGTTTGGTTACTTTCGACGAGATGTCTTTGCTTATCATCACTGCAATGCGAGTTTCTGACCAAGGGATATTTACATGTTTGGCCGAGAATAAACTGGGACAGATTCACACCGATGACGTTAACCTAACCGTGTTACCTGTACCGATACCTCACGATGGACCAGCATCTGTACCTAGTACACCTAGTATGCCATTTCAATATATACCGGTAGTGTACATGTATATCCTTTCAGTGCTCTGCATCACAATCATTGTTATCTTGGTGATTGTTATTGTGGTTGTGTGTCGACGACTCAATATCAGAGATCAGGCGAGCTCGTCATCAGCTCCAGGTCCAACCGTTGGCCCTCCCGTTCGCCCTCGTTCTAAAGAGAGGTGTTTAGACCCTCAGCCGGTTGGAACTGAGCCTTCTTCGGTAAGGCCCGAGTGTGAGCATCTTGCAGCGAGGTTTCCGAATCGTTCTTTTTGTGAAGAGAGTTATCAGAAGCCAGGGGGAGATGAAGGTGCTACAACATATGAAGCGCAACTATCAAAAGCTATCTACATAGAAATGAAATAAATCGGTATAATTTGTTATAACTTGTATATTTGTTCTTATAGGCCAAAACAAACATAAATAACGGCGCGCATATTAGAGTGGGAGGGGGTTTAACCTGATTACCGATTTCACCTTGGGAGTATTTTTGACTAGTTTGGCAAATAAATACTATCCGCAGACGGATCTTTTTTTAAGCTAATAATATTTCAGATTATTCCTCCGTTGGGGAGTTTGAAATCCTTAAATATTAATGCAGTAACTATAACGACATAATAAGACTTATACACTCTTCCGTGATCGTATTTCAATTATTGCCTCTATAGGTTTAGCGTTGAGTCTGATTTATATTTAGCCGTTGGTAAAGTTGTGATTTCTACAGCGTCATGTTTGCTTGCTTGCTTGCTTGCTTGTCTTTCAATGTTGTTATTAGAATTGTACATTATGTAAAATTGATTATTTACCATTTATGAATCGTTTCTAGTTTTTGTAATGTATTATTTGTATCTTTCTAAACGATCCAGTGTCGGCAATACTAGAGTTCTTCATAACCAGAGTTGCGACAACCTACAATTTGAAGGCCATTTTGTTTCCACTGAACACGGGAACACAGGTGCATAAACATAATAGGACACACGTATTCACCGTGCGCAGTGGAATCAAAATGGCTACGTAGGAATAACTTATGTCCCAACTGGCGCCACGAATCCCATCGTTAGATACGATTGACCTCAATGGGGGAACTATCACCAGGCTTGCAGCACGCCCTCATTGGATCATAATGCGCGAATTCGAGCCTCGAATTCCACGCAGGTTTGCATTCAAACCAATGTCCTGTTTTTCATGGGGGGAATTAGGCCTGCTACACGATTGTATTACCAACCAACATGAGATAAGAAAAAGCGTAATATGGTTCACATTCGAACCAGTACGATTTTTCCCCACGACGACGCCCCTTTAATTCAATCGTAATCCAATTAATATTGGGCTAACGAGTGCCCAGGTCGTTACGGGTGTCATTTGGGACACTTTGATGGCGTAGCTAATCATCCACAACACACACGAGCACAGCAAACCGCGAACAGGCCCAGTTTACTTCTCTGT
>JAVCKS010011466.1:0-16123 GCA_032273685.1 Pteraster tesselatus
TCACCATGTCCGAAATAAAATTCGATAAAGATTCACCATGTCCGAAATAAAATTCGATAAAGATTCACCATGTCCCAAATAAAATACGGCAAAGATTCATAACACCAAGATTTTTGCGACCTCAAGATACGACGTGGAGATGGTGTCGAATGCTTGACGACCCTTGAGGAGGGTAAGTTCAAGTCTCCCATTGACGCCTGCATAAATACCTTGTATAAGTTTTACATGTCGAGCAAAAAGTCTGCCGAGATGAGTTAAACTTTATTTAGACTCAGTATATTCTGAAATCGACATGCAGATAATGACCCAATTCTGTTTACACTTAACACAAAAGTTAATTTGATAACAACCTTAGTAATTGTTGATTGTAACATTGGGATAAAAAGTACTCATACACAACAACCGAAAAGCTAACAATAATTCATTGCTCATGACAGAAAGACTCCTGCAAAATTTATACAAACAGATTTTCCCACACTACACACTACGCAAAGTATACAGCCATTATGCATGTACCTTGAAAATATGTATAGGCATGAAAATTGTGAACAAATTACTTATGTTCTTGACAGTTTACCATGGCAACTTAAAAACTGCTGTTGAGAGTACATGTAAATGTGTTTGAGTTGACTTTCATTTACATCTACAATGATTTAAGATTAAAATAAAAAAAGGTGCATGTATGTACATGTACTTGTGCTCTATTTACATATGTGACAGACTGCAAAAATGTGTCACATGTCAGACAACCTATATTTGAGCTGTTACACGTGTATGTTTTATTTTTATCTAAAAGTGCAGTATGCATACATGTACCAATATAACATATATATCAGAAGTAGAAAAGTGCACTCGGTGCAAATTTCCATCAGGCAGCAGTAGTTGTTTTGAGGCTGTGCAGTAGGCTAGCACCCTCTTAAGTTCGCAAAGTGTAACCTGATAGATGCTTGAATACGTTTAAATGCACAAATTCTGAATCCGGATCAAACTAATGAGTTCTTCCTTGGCCCATAAGCTATCCCCAACCAAGTTTGGGTAAAATCCATCTAATGGTTTTTACGTCATTCTGATGACAGACGAACACAGACATACAGTACACCGTAGGTTAAAACATAATTGCGTTCTTTCCTGCCATGCATATATGTGACCAGATCCTACAAAATGAGTCTTAAGGTGATGTCGGCACAAATTAAGTTTTTATTTGGTCGTGAAAGAGCATATTCTCCTTCATTTGGTAAACAAAATATGTTCATACATAATAATACAGAAGTTATAGAGTAAAACGTGTTACCTTGGCCTACACTCTGTCAGAAAACCCCAAGAAGGGAATATCGCACAATTAAGTCTGTGTCTGATTTCTTGAAAATCAGGATTTTGAAAATTTTTCAGAATGCTTTTCGGGGATTGTTTTGTTAGGTAAATTTCTTAACATGTTTTGACTGCCGCATGACAGGTGTTTACGTGCCATTATTTGAAAACGGGCACTTGCGACTTTTGACTCATTTCATACGGTCGAGTCACATATGTGTTGCGATTTGTGAAAACACATCAGATGTCGCAAAATGCTGTTTTGAGAAAATCGAACAAATTTTCCTAATTTGTTATTATTTATGTTATGTGTGAAATGTACATCCTTTAACCATCGAACATTACCCCAAAATGTTTTTAAAAAAAGTACAGTGTATACCAGCATGTAAAAAAGTAACTTATACATACTATTATGTGTACAGAATGTGTGCATATAACCGAACTCAAGTTCATAGCGTACGATGTATAAAATGTATTGTACTTTATTTCACTATTTGTGCGTGTTCATGATAAATGTTCTGTCTGAATTACTAACTTTGCCCAAGAGCACAATTGACGACAGCATTCTGTTGAAATTCACATGGATGACTCATTAATGGACGACCATGCACTCCACAATGACTTTTCTTTGAATAAAGCATCTGCTCGGGTCTGTGCATGTAGTCAAAGCTTTCTTATTTCTTCGAAAGAATTTTGATCGCAGATCCATATGTAATTACATACTGTACATGTACATACATGTAGATGTACATATGTATGTGGACTGATGAGCAATAGTTTTACAATCTTTAACAGGAAAAACAGCCTGAGACAACTTGGAAGTTTTGATTTCGGTAAAAAGAATGTTCAATTTTTTCCCTTAACATGTAATAATAATAATGTTGATTTTTATAATGTGCACGTATCAACCTACATGTAGGTGCAAATACACAAACCATCTCTACCCTCACAGGGTACCCATTCATACTCCCAGGTGGAAAGAAGCAATCATGATAAAGTGCCTTGCCTTGGGACACCAGCATTACGACCCGGATTTGAATCCATGTTCTGACGACTCAGCCGTCTGAAAAATGCACTGTTCAGTTTCAGCCATTCAAAATCTTTAGTTGACAGTTTGGTTGGGTCGGCCTTGTTATTACCTTTCAAAATAGCATGAAAAAATACATTGGCAGATTTCTTCTCAAATAAAAAATATAATTGCAAGAAAACTGCATGTTGGTTTCTGTACCGTTACATGTACCTTCTCTGAATGAAATTTTAGGAAATGTTAGAATAGATAATTAGAAAGGGATACATGTAAGTTTTGAATTTAGACTTATATGTACATTGTACTACTATCATACACACGTCTACCAATGTTATGCTGATAGATTCTCTGGTGTGGTAGGAACATCACTAACTGTATGAAGTTCACCAAATTACAATTTGTGTTCTGTCTTTCTCTTGAAAACAGTCCTTGTGGGAGGACCGACACATCAGCAAAAACTTGAAATCAATCAAGTAATTCTATACATTTTACAGAATGTACATGTACAACACATGAGCCCTGGCCTAAAGAAAGTTTCAGCTACCGGTACATAGGTAGAGTGTCCCCAAAAAAATACCCCAGAATTTCCAGTATTAGGATACCCTTAAAAAAAACCCAGAACTTCCAGTATTAGGATACCCTTTAATTGTGCACTGTACAAAGTGCGTCCAATGTGTTTACTGTATTAGATCGTTAATGATTAAATGCACTCGGTAAATCACATAATGTTTATCAATGATATATCTGGGTCAGACCAAATATCTCAGAGGTCACCTATTTCATACAATAGGCATAGCGCTACATTAGCCTAGACATTATTATTATAATCGTAACCTTTGGGGATTGAACTCATAGATCTTGGCATGGCTACTAGTGCTACTACATGCACCAGTACATGTAGTTATTAAAGAGACACTGTTGCCATAAGTATTGAGCATATATATATATATTATGATTCTTTAACATTTATCCCGGCAGCCATATTGTGTGTCTGCTACCTTATTACATGTTCATGTATGTGTAATCTGACGCTTGCCATTGTCAAGATAGCCAGTCTGTGAACAACGGATAATCTTTAAAGATGTATTCTGTCCAATCTTAGTCTGATTCCATTTTAGGAAATAATTATAAATGTTGAATTCATTATATTGTATGTTTTCCCATGCTCGTTATATGAACAAAATTCATCCACTGATAACTCAGTACTTTCACATTTAGGCAAGGTATTCGTTGATTATGCAATATCGGATAATTATTGGAATATGTTATTCTTGTCAAGCATCAGGGAGGTCATTGCAAATAGCAGGGTAAGGGTTGAAGCACAGATTTGATTTGTATAACATCTGTTGAAAACGTTTTGAAAATTGCAAAAATTGATCACTGTACCCCCCCCCCCCCAAAAAAAAATAATATGGAATCTATTTTCCATAAATAATTGGATGAGGTACAGTACATGTACATGTAGCTTACAACATATTTCATTTGTCTGATTGCTAACAGAACTAATCATATACATGTAGGCTGTTTGCAATATAATAACTCTGCTTTTGAATGGCTTGTCATCACAAATGAGAAGTCTTGATCCAACCTCGATGAATCGTGGCTTAGCGTTGGTGAAGATTTAATGAAGTGCCAAGCCTGTGCTTCCGTGTATCAAAAGTATGTCCGCTGATATGCAATGAACGTAAGGGCTGTAACTCCGCGAAGAAATCAAAAACAATTGCCTAAGTGCCCTTGCCTTGAAATAAATTCCCATTTAGATTTTTTTTTTTTTAACTAGTGGAGGTGTCCTGGCTAGGGAAAAACTGCCTTGTCCCTTTGAAACGTACAGTACATGTGTATACATGTACAAGTACGTACATGTGGTTACCGAGCTGGAACATGCAGCTTTATGTAAAGCCAGGGGTCTCAAACTGCTGACTCACTGGTCATTCCCAGCCCCACTCCCACTTTGTCCCGCCTGCGACATGATGTCAAATATATATAAAATAATTCAATAGTTGTTTTAATTCAAACTACCAATTTGTATGCAATTGAAATTAAAAAAAATCAGTACCAGCAGTGTGCCCAAGCCAATTTGAGCTTGAGACCCTTTGATGTAGAGCATATTGTACTTATTTGTGTTTGTTCCACTTCGGAAAGCAAAGTACTGCATGTCGGAACTCAGATTGGAAAGAACCGTTCGTCCTATCCAATCAGGTGTGTGTCTGTGTTTCCAATGACGGTGATTCCTTGCTAATAGCATTGATAATAACCATCATGTCTCTTTGAATCTGAAACCTTCAAATGTCAACAGTGGTGTGCATGCTTCAGAGAGTCCTTTTATTAACTCAGCTATCCAAAACCAAGTCAAATCACAGATGGACGGTTTGACATATTAATTTTTTTTTTACATGATTTCTTTGCTATTATTTGTATGATGTACATGTAGATGTATACCTTCTTGTCTTAACTCTTTGACTACGAAATTTACAATTAACATAGTTACAAATGAATTTAATAAGTTGAGGTATCTAACAGCCAATTTCATTGGCTGTAAGGAATTAGTAGCTGACCACAAGACCAATCATACAATACATGTAATATTAACATGCTGCGAGTGACTTGTCATCACAGATGAGAAGTTTGAGCCGCTGTGAGTGGCTTACCGTAGGCAAATAGTTAACATTTAAAATCACTGCAAATCCTTGTGGTCTAAATGATTTAATAATGGATGATCATAATACATTGTCTCCTACCCAGTTATAGGTAATAAGGTAATCCGACATTGGCCATTATGAACATGGCTGACCAGTAAACAACTGATTATCAAACTGAGTAAAAAATAACTGCATGAATACAGTGTCAAATGCAAAAACATGCATTTTGGTTATCATTTTTGACAATTTAAATCATCAAATTTCAAAATGGTTTATCTGTCATCATCCCATTTGCAAAACTTGTCCTTAATTTGGATCTCAAGTACACACGGCCTGTAAATCTTCATGACTGCATCGGGCACTGTTGAGAGGCTATCGTGGAGACAAAATCTGCCGACGGACAGACATTCATCACATGCATCACAAGGTGGACAATCTGAATACAATATTAGCTCCACTACATGTCTGGCAAAAACAAAACCAAACTCGAAAACAAAACCAAATGGTTGCTATTGAAAACAATATTAACACGGGTGGTAAAAAAAGTAAAAAGGAATAATTTTCTTCTAAATTGTTATTGCAGCAAGCCCAAGCTGAACAAGAGGAGGAGTTCATCAGTAACACCCTGCTCAAGAAGATACAAGCTCTCAAGAAGGAGAAGGAGAAACTAGCGGTCAACTATGAGCAGGAGGAGGAATTCCTCACTAATGACCTGTCAAGGAAACTTGTCCAGGTATTGAATCAAGTTTGGTGGTGTTCAGGTTTTATAGGTAGTTGGAGGACATCATCTTATCCACACGAAATTTGTTCCATGTGTGAACCATTAAACTTCTCTGGGTATATACGAGATAGGGAAGACTGTTACTCATCATAAATCAAGAGTCCTTGGGTGGAATTTAAACATGAGCAGGCAAAGGATGAATGTGAAGATTGTACCATTCTGCATCCTAATTAAAGTACGAAGAGCTATTTTGTTACATCAAGTAGCAATCTCCCATCCGTGGCTTAGTGCCTTGTCCAAGGACACAGTTACTCCCAACTAAGAACTTTCCATCTCCGCCGCGTTCAGGGGTGCAATGGAATGTGAATCCGGCCCACCAGACCGCTTGGCTGCGACACTTCCTCGAGTCGAGCGACCTTTGCTGACCTTTTCCGTTTCTAAACATTTTGCAGCTCCGTCAGGAGAAGCACCAGCTGGAGCGGACGCTGGAACAGGAGCAGGAGTATCAAGTCAACAAGCTGATGAGGAAGATCGAGAGACTGGAGAATGACACCATGTGTAAACAGAGGAAACTGGAAGAGGTATGCTCACAAGGTGTAGCTTGGTATTCATGTAGGACATGTCGGAGGGGGTGGTGCGTCAGTACTTTCATCGCATTAACCATTCTAGGTCTTGGGTTCAACATCTTGCGGGTCCCAACATGTGGTCCCTGCGTAAGCTTGTGGGGTTTCCCTAGTTTCTGCTAGGGTTTTCCTCCTACCAATCAAACCGTAACTTTTGGCCTGCGGTACGTATCATCATTGAAGGCTTCCAACTGTGTCATCACCTTCTTTCGAAGGGCGCCAATAAGTACGGTCAAATATATAATCACATGTGTCCGGTCGGTCGGGTTTGCTTGAACTGCATCATATCAGAAACCAGTTCAGATTTTTTTTTTCCTAGGGAAAGAAATGGCCATAACCACTATGGATAATTGTGCATGTGACCTTTCATGAGGTCAAAGTCGAAGGTCACGTCAAAGTGTTGTACAGAGCTCAAATTGATGTAATGTTGTAGTTTTTAATTAGAGGTTCACCCTTTCTGTCCAGAGGTATGCACTCTGTGTTGAGCCTCAAGTTGTTTTGCTAAACTAATGTAAAAGATTGAGCATGTTGTGTTTTACAGTTGAGGCGGGAGAAGGTGGATCTTGAGAACTGCCTTGAACAGGAGCAAGAGGCCTTGGTGAACCGATTGTGGAAGCGAATGGACAGATTGGAGGCTGAGAAAAGGTAGGAAGGGAGGAGAGGTCCCCAAAGTCATGTGTCTCTGCCACGGGTCTACGGATTAATCTGCGATTTCATTTCAGGGATTTCATGCACATGCACATTTCATTCACTCTGTGGGAGATGTCTTCGCAGGGCACCCATAGTTTTTAGGTTGTTCGTACTCAAGAAGTTGAATAGATATCTAATGATGATGATGATGATAACAAGAGCTAATAACCACATGTTACGGGTAACAGGTCACCTACCACAACAGTGTGGAAAAGTGCCATAAAACACTTTACCTCAACCACCAAAAGTGGGATAGAGCTCATGTTGTTTCCGGTGTTTGTTTGTCTGTGTGTCTTTGGACAACTTCCTGGCAACACTATGCATAACAGTCAAGAAAGCTCGCCAATATGACCCCCCTACCAAGGCTCCATTAAATTTTGGAACGTCAATGGTTACGGTGGCACTTTGAAGGGTCGAAGCATATAAAGAGAGTTTGTATTGCTCAGGAGAGGGGGCGCTGTGACTGTTTTACAGTCATTTGTTTATAATCAACACTGTTTGACGATGGTACTTGCGCTCTACTAAGTGCCCCTCTATTGTTGTTGGAGCATGTCGCTTTGTGGATGCTCTTACATATTACAGCTGTGTTTTAAAACTGTACAAAGTGTTTCTCTGCCTGCTCTTTTGCCCCTTTTTTTATTTTTGTAGCTATCCATTGATAAAGAGGCATTTGTTCACTAGCTGGTATACATATCTAAACCACGCAATGAACAGCCCATGTCTTATCAACCACCATTAATTAATTTTCTTCCGCTTCAGGATGCTCCAGGAGAAACTAGACGAACCAGTGTCGGCCCCCGCCTCACCGAGAGAAATCAAGAATGGAAACACCACCGACAACCTATCCATCTACGTGGAGCAGCTGCGCAGCGAAGTCCGGAAACTCAAGGGACAGCTGACGTCTTCGCAGATAGAACGTAATTATAGTTAATAGTTACAACTATTATAAGCTGTGGTATCTAACAATCTCTGTATCGTTATGCTGTAAGAAACTGGTAGCTAGCTTTAAGACTAATCGCCGGCCGTTTCATACAATAATGTAAATCCGCTGTGAGGGACTTGTCATCAAGTTTGAGCCGCTGTCGGTGGCTCACCGTAGGCGAAGAGGTAAAAGGATGGTTTAGATTTACACGGCAGCCTTGTCAAATGTTCAGACCGATTCGAGTTGCAGGCCGTTGACAACATAATGCTGTATGTGGACAATCCACTCCTAAATGCCCCAGTGGAAACGATTTCGACCGGTGAAACTGCCAATACATACTAAAGAGATCTAGTAACCTTGCTACCTTCTTTCAGGTGCTTTCAGCGCAAGTGTTAATGGGGGCATTTTCGGCTAGGTAATGCAAGAATGCCCACAAGGCATTTCTAGTATTTTGTCTCTGGTGGTCAAAAGTAAATCGGCGATCGGCATAAGAAATGTCGCCCGCAGCCATGATGGAAATATAGCATTAATTGACATCAACATATCCAAGAATATTTGTTGAAAAGTTATCGCCTTTGAACAAAATTATACTAGGTTATACATAATGTGAGTAAATCCTGGCAAGTGGCTCATTTTTGCTGAGCAGGTCACAAGTTTTACGACCATCCTTGACAAATTTGCCTTTTGTCGCTGTTGAAATGTTCAGACCAAGAAAAGATGGCTCACCTCGTCCAGGAGGAGCGAGAGTTCAAGGAGGAGAACCTCCGCCTCCACCGCCGCCTCCTCCTGGAGCAGGAGAGACGGGAAGCCCTGAGCAGACATCTCTCCGAGAGCGAGTCCAGTCTGGAGATGGACGACGAGAGACAATTCAACGAGATGGCGGTCCACGGAAGCCTGAGGCCACGGACAATATCAAGCCCTATACCGTACTCTCCCAACCCCAACAGACCCATATCGCCAGGTAAGCTTAGCCGTTCTGTTTTGGCTAATTGATTTTAACTTTGCACTGCCATTAGACTCGTCAGCATGCTTGTCTTGTCCCAGAACTATTGTAGAATATACTTGTCAGCATTGTTACATGTATGTGGTCCCAGAACCATTGTTGAATATACTCGTCAGCATTGTTATGTGGTCCCAGAACTGTTGTTGACTTGTCCTAGAATCATTGCTGAATATACAGGGCAGAATGCTTGCCTTTTCCCAGAACTGTTGTTGAGAATACTGCCTAGTTCACATCACACTGTCACACCATTGTAAATTTTACACGTCACAAAGGTTGTTATATTTTGCCAAATTACGATCTGGATCCGCATTTAGACTAAAAGTCTTGTTTATCCTTCCAATGCAACACAATAACAAGAAAGCAATTTCAGTGTCTGGCTCTGAGTATACATGTTAAGGATGATGTAACAAGGGACACCGTGCCACAACTTTGCTGGAATGACCCATATGTTTGCCGTGTGCATATATCATTTTTGCTGAAGTCATATTCGTCTTCATTGAAACTTTCACTCATGTTTTTGAAGCAAAGTTTTTCTCAAGTTTTTGCATACTGTTGTACATCTTTGCGTACTGCTGCATGATGATTGATGTATTTAATTTATTTTTGCATTTTGCTTTCTCCCTCCTGCCCATCTCCCATTTCCTTCTCTTTTCCCGCTTCCATTCTTCGCCAAATTCTTTCCAACTATATCTTCTTTTTTTGCTTTCATCCTTTTCCTCTGCATCCACCCCCTGCATCCACCCCCTGCATCCACCCCCTGCCTACACCCCCTGCCTCCACCCCCTGCCTCCACCCCCTGCCTCCACCCCCTGCCTCCACCCCCTGCCTCCACCCCCTGCCTTCACCCCCTGCCTCCACCCTTCCCATCCATTCTCTGCCTCCATTCTCTGCCTCCACCCTCTGCCTCCACCCTCTGCCTCCACCCTCTGCCGCCACCCTCTGCTGCCACCCTCTGCCTCCACCCTCTGCCTCCACCGTCTGCCTCCACCCTCTGCATCCAATCTCCCCATCCAATCTCCCCATCCAATCTTCATGCCCCGTCCGTGTGTGTGTGTGCGCTTGTGCCTTGCAATCCACCATAATCTACGTGTGGACAAACTGACAGTGATGCACACTACTTTCTCTCCACCATCGCCAGCAAGCCGTAGCACACCTTTTGCTGTGGGTCCTACCAGCCATCCCTCCCCCATCAGTCCATTTGGAACCTCCCCACCAATCGGACCAAACCACATGGTGCATGTAAGTATTGAAAGTTTTCATTTTTCTAAGAGGTGTTTTATTTCCTTTCTTTGTTCTAATCATTTGAATACCAGAAGGCAGTGTGTGTGTGATGTACATTGAAAGATATACGCTTAAATTGTATGTAGTGTAATGTGGCGCATATTCTATTTGCTTTTCTATTTTGTTCATGCATTTGTTCTCTGTTTAGTGAAAGTTGTGTGTTTACTGGCAGAACTCAAATGGAAACTGTGTCTTAACGTATGTGCTTGTCAAATTCACTGTTATTCTTACACGCTGTTGCACAATACAAAATGTAGAAAAATTGTCAATATTGCACAGTCGTAATTATGCTGGTACTGTACCATAAAAGGTACAGTACCGGCCAAATGTTTGAGTACACCTGTTGAAAACTTGTTTGGGATGAACTTGACAGAAAAGTTAAAGCAAAGTAGCCAACTTCATCTGAACATCTCTGGCAACTGCTGCAGGAGGCCTGGCAAGAACATATCCAGTGACTTCCTCATAAAACTTACTGGGCATAAACTGCTGTAAAATGTTACTAAACATAATCTTTTGGCAAGTGCTGTACATGTACAAGTTGTCGGCGCGATCAATGTTGAGTTACGGTCGCTTGAAATTAAAATTGAAAAATATTGAAGGGGTCAGGTTTTATATACATGTATCATGGAAATTGGTTACTTGTAGCATGTATTTTCAATAAAAAAAAAATATTTATGACCAAGTCAAGTGTGTTTTCTGAAAATGCAATAACAAACAAATTTATTTATTTAAACGAATACCACCTACTGTGTACTTTCCTTTTGAAGTACACAGTAGATGGGTAGACAAGGATCCACATTAGCGCTGTGCGACTAGTCGACTAGTCGTGACTAGTGATTGCCACGACTAGTCGCGATCGCGAAATATAACTACTCGAGTAGTCGTGCCTCCACGACTACTTCAAACTACTCCCGAGTAGTTGATTTATTTCCACGACTAGTGCTATTCGCGGCTACATCCAACACTCTAGTGCGCAAAAGTACCTGATTAATGAGGTCGCGAAACTGCCAAATATTCTCATGCACCCATCATGTGACGACTTAATAGCGATAGCACCGTGCGCTGTATATGCAGCATGCATACAAAGCACAGCGCGCGATGCACGTGGTGTGTGTAACATATGTGTACATGTTCTTATGAATTGGCACTTGTGGGATACTAGTTAGAGGGTAACACAAAGAGTACAATGGTACCCCACAAGTCAGCTTTAGAAATATTGGTACCCCACAAGGTCATTTGTACTGTACAACACGTTTTCTATGCATAAACAAATGTAGCCAAACTAGTCGCGACTAGTCGAGTAGTCGCGACTAATTGCGTGGTGACTACTCGAGTAGTGAATTTCACTAGTCGCCCAGCACTAATCCACATGCATGTCGAAGGGCTTAGGGCACTCCATTCTTGCAATATCCACAGATTTATCAGATGGGAGGTACTTTCTCCCATCACATGGCCAAGCGAGTTTGATGAAGTCACCCTCTCAGTTTCCAGTTGAGCGTGGAATATCGTACCATTGTCTGTACAAATTTATCACTAAAAGTCCCTTGTATGATCTTGGTAAAATTTTCAAGCCCTAAAATTAGGGTTTGTACGGTCCTTAAAAGTCCTGAATGTTAAAACCTCATTTATAAGGCCTTGAAACTGATGGGATAGATCACATGTCCTTGAAAGTACTAATTTATGCAGAGTAATGTGACGAGTTTTCATCAAGCTTAAAATGCATATTTGTATTAGATGTGGGAGACCAACATTGACCAGCCAACCTTCAATACTTACTTTTAATTGGTACAAATCATCCGATACCAATTGATTTATATATCAAGTCTCAAAAAATATTTGCTGGATTTTGGTCCTTGGAAATGGAATTTGTGGGCCTTGAAAGTCCTTGAAATGTCCTTAAATTTAGAGCTGTCTAAAGTATATAAACCCTGTAACAAAATGCTCACATTTGCTAATGAAACATACAATACAGGAAATGAAATACATCTAACAAATCACATCTTTACTTAAGGTCATATCATTATTCTTTTCATTTTTGATGCACTTGTGTGCATTTGACACGGTCTAAATGTACATGTATGTCAATATCAACGCAATATCCCTTTTGCTTGTAAACTTGGAGGTCAATTCTAAACCACAGAATAGGTTGACACTTCGAGCAGTAGGCACTGTAATATATATTTCCTTCGCTGGTAATATAAAGCTTGCACTATCAGGCAGTTTACTATTTAAAATAGTAAACGTTAAGAGTATTAGGAAAAAGAAATGGGGAAATTGACCAGTTCAGTTAAATGTTAGTTTGGGTTAAAGAAGTTAGATGTTGCATAGGCGATGATAATTCTAGGGGCAGTGGGTGCGATGTTTAATGCCTGGCTTGAGCGCATCTCATGTACCAGTCGCAGATATTGCGAATTTGCACTTGTTTGATTAGTTCAGCCTCAGATCTTATGATGGTAATTGTAATGGTTCTTGGAACGGATGACATACATGTAAAACACTTTTCCAGCAAATATATATAAAATATATATACATTTTTATTTCTCTTCCAACTTGCTATTTCAAGCGCCACTTTCAAGACATGTTTCCTCTAGGCAAAATTATTGTTAAATTTAATTTTTGGGGCTGAACAAAATATTCATCCCTCCAGTTTTCAAATACTGGTAGTGATTAGGAAGCTTGAGATCTTTTGAAAAATAATACTCTTGCATAAACTTGCTTCACTGTTAGTAAGCACGGCCTGTAATTCATGCACTTCCTTGTTTGTTGCTCCCTCTCCTCCATACTTTACCTTCTTCCCTTTCTTCCTTAGATGGGCCATCCATCTCAATCCCAGCTGCAGGTGAGTTTCACACTTCTACTAACAAACTTCACTAACCTTGGTTTTTTGTTTCTTCCTTTAAACTTTCTACATCCGTACATAGCTTTAAGTAAGACTTGGAGCCATACACGGTGGCGGGGCGGGGGGGGGGGGGGGGGGGGGGGGGTCAATATGTGAGCGCTACTGGCCGTGGCACCAGGCAAATGACGGGTCTGAAATGAGCCGGGGGTTTGGCAGGACATTTCCACCGGTTAGGTGGTGCTGCGGACAGCATTACTTTCCTCCCCTTTACCCCTATAGGTCCCGGTTTCTAATTCCTGATGATGCCAAAATGTGAATTTGCTTCTTTTTCGGCCCGTACTTATTTGAACCTTGTAGGTTCCCAGTTCCCCTCCCCCTCTCCCTCCTCCCCCCTCTAAAACTGTAAATTCTTCTTAAGGCTCTAGATATATACAGACCCATGTGGTGATGTAATAATGCGCAACCTGCTTCTTTCCAAGCTTGCAATTAAATAAAAATTCCTTAAGCAGCATGCGCTGAATTATTAAAGGTGATCGGAACCAGCTATTTGTGTACAATGCAAGCAACATATTGACTGGTATCTGTGCCGATTCTTTTTGTCGACATTCATCGACGATGGTAGTTCTAGAGTTACAGACAGGTGCAAAACTTGACATCAGCTGGTCTGCAGCTGACAAATAAAAATAACTTACCTGACCTTATGCGATCTATGTTATGTTAAAAACAGCATGCAATTGTTTTTTCTTGGGTTTTGTTCTAGAGAGCATCTTTTGAGTGGGTGCTCACCATTTCTGTAGTGTCTTTCCTTATGTGGACCTCATGATTTGTAGCCTACTTGGCTACTTGGAGTACATACATGTACATGTATAGGCTAGCAGCTTTTCAGCCGAGTTCTTTTTTGTGGATACTTAACCACAGTATGCCATGGTGAAGCCAAGTAGAGGAAGGGCACACTATATTGCCCTGCCTGTTCCTTCCTCTACCGTCCTTTTTGTAACCGTAGTCGGCATGCCTAATATTTACTAGTTTAAGTACATGTATGTATTTACTTTAACATGATTGATAGGCATGTAGCAACTATATTTGTACAGATCATTATTGGGTTTTTTTTTTGGGGGGGGGGGGGGTGGGGTGCAGAAGGTATGGAGACCTGCATGTATCATCTTTCCAAACTATAACCTCATATCTTGTTTAAAGGTGCTTTAATAGTCCCCAGTAAGTTTGCAGACTCCATACTTACAATAAAATCTTCCAGTGTTCAAACTTCCTTGAAGTGTGATCATGATCTTATCCCCCCCCCCCCCCCTGCCCTCTGCGTTGTGTAAAAATTCAGCCATAATGTTTGTGTACAAAGATGGCTAGCCAGTAAACAACTAAAGAAGTGACATACTGCAAAATGTTTTTTTCAGGAAAATAGCAAAATATCTGAGGACAGTTGCATATTACTGGTAAAGAGGGTGTCTGATTTTAGCATGCGCAGCTGAAAAATCATTTTGTAGGATTATTTTCTTCCCCGTACGAATTAAAATATTTCCAGCGGTCAGCTCCTTCAGCGAATTCATCACTTCATCGGATGTAGTTCTTTGTCAAATGACTCTCTATACAGGAAACAAAGAGTATGTCCTTTGCCACATGTTTTGTCTGGATTTGTAGGCTGCGCCCAGTCACGATATTTCGACCCAGTGGAGTGAGGAACTACCCCCAAAACCATGTTTCATTGACTTAATATTACCCCCAAAAATAAGAATTACTTAAAATAAACTACCGAGTAACATCCACTTCTTTCATCACGGCACAAGGTCTTTAAGTCAAAATAAATGCGAGAAGACAATGTCAAATATTGAGTTAGTCCGATTTAATAATTAACAAGAACTAACCAAAACAACCGAAACATTGATCAACCAACGGTTCTTCTCAGAACTAACTCAGCGATCTAATTCTTGAATATGCAAAATCTTATTTTTCTTTTCAAATGGTTTTACGTGCATGCTTTTGCATGACAACTGCTTGCATGACAGTGTGCTCTCTGTGTATTAAACCGAGTAACAATTGAATTGCCCAACCTGTTTACTATCAGCGATGAATATCAAGATTTCTATTTCTTGGCGATGGTCATGGTAATGCTCCCAAGGATCAACTGAGGTATGGAGTATTAAATCATCAACTGAGCTTTGCTAGACAGGAAGGCTTCCTATCCCTGCAGGACTATGGTGTTTGATTTATACCGATGATTGGAAGTAAACAAATTATTATTAATTAGTTTTTTAAATTTTATTTTTTTATAATCCGCAGAGGCATCGAGTTGCCGTGGCGACTGGAAACACTTCAGGATGCCACAACCCAGAAAAGTTCATCAAGCCTACGGCACCCACCTCGTAGGCGGGAAGCGGCGTTAGAATGTGTCTCCGGCCCGGACCATCACCCCCCAACCCCTACCGCCCTCTTTCCTTCAGCTACATAGCAAGCAAGAAAATGTTGCTTATCATTAAACAGCACAACGAAACTGGGACCAGGTGTCCCTTGCTAAAATCTTGCTAAAATCAGAACCAACAAATTGGGCACATTTTGGGGTTTGCGGGTAAATTACAGATGGTATAAATGACATCATTTTTTTTTACAATTATTTGTTCTGTGTGGATTGGAGATGAATACAGGCCTGACCCCAATAAGCCAAATTGGAATTACAACTGCGCATGTGCCCAGCGATCAACACTCCGAGATACTACAGCCCCAAAATGCACATTTGGGTGAGCTGGTGACCAAATGGTACCGTTCAAGTATTTCACCAAACTTGAAACAAATCACTTGACTTCAAAGCTAAGTTATTTGATATGAATGAAAACTTTCAAAGTGTACAATGTACTTTGAAAGTATGTAAATTTAGTTTGGAATGTTGTTGGTACCTGCAAATTCACTTTGTACGCACATAGAGAAATGATTGAGTGTTTCCATAAATTAGGGTACCAATTTGTTAGTGTCCCTGTCACGATGGGAATTACTCTTGATTGTTTAGGGTATCTGCAGTCGTGTTTGAATCATAATCAAAAGTCAATACTAAAATTGTAATATT
>JAVCKS010011477.1:0-16123 GCA_032273685.1 Pteraster tesselatus
CCGGATACATCTTAAATCGTTCGATGCAACGACGGGCATATTATAACGGACGGACGATGTTTTCACGGGCTGTCAGTTCACCGACTGTACATGCTCAATTTAACCGGCGACCGACAACGCTGGTCTGAATCGCTGATAATAATAATAATAATAATAATAAATAATAATAATAATAATAATAATAATAATGCTATAGTATTATGCATTTACGTGGCGCTCTTCACCAGGAGTCGTAGTCTGAAAGCGCTTTACAATTAACATTTTCTTCAACATTCACGCACTCAATAATGATGTACCAACATTTTCGCGCAACATCAAGGTTATAGCCAGAAGCATATTTCATAGCGCTGCTTACGGCGGAATTCTGTGCTTACAGGCGGCTGCACAAACCCTATGGCTCAACTCGCCCGTAAGCATAGAATCCATGCTAAAGGGTTCTATGAAATTGGCCCCCTCCTGATTTCGCCTGGCCATTTGTTATTACATTCGACAGTAAAATCACAAATCCAATAACATAATCCAATACGCGATCGTTTGCATAATGAAACCGAATCAACAGACGCAATCGATTGAATTCAAAGCGAATCAATCACGTATAGAATACAGTTAGATTACAAATTACGTTAACATTATCTCTAATTATTCCTATACTCGTAAAATTGACCAAGTATAATTTAATAACTTCTTGCGGCCCATCCACAAAACAATTGGAATCGTACCGTGCCTAAACAACTCACACCATTGTCTCCTAAGAATGGTTTGTGCCTCGTTTCCATTGTTATAGTCTCTTCTAATGGCGATTATTCTGAGGCTCCGAGAGGATATGTCAAGAAATGCAAGAATCCCAGACCGGTATTACTGTACATGCGGTATTCTATACCTCCATATTGTTATTACAGCGCAGTACGGATCGACAACAAGCGTGCATCGCACTATCAGAAAGATATTGTCTTAACATTAAAAGCTAGCGAATGACTCCTGGTGAAGGGTTGAGAACCGACGGGGTTAGGTTGTCATGCACAATTCCTCGGTCACTAGTTCCTCTCCTCGTGAAATGGCATTACCCGCTTTAAAGCGCCATTCATTCACAATCCCATTTCTTCACGATTCCCTTCCCGCGCGAGTCATGGTGTTAATGTGGGTGAATTTGAAGCAACCCTCGATTGATAAAAATAAAACATAAAGTTTCAATAAGACGCCTTTGAAATTTACTGCGCTGTAAAAAAAACCTCCTCTTACCCCCCCCCCCCACATACACACGTAAACCATTATGTATTATAATGATGGTTTTTATGCGAAATCATCCGGTTGGCATGGTAACGACGTTGCGGGAGGTTAGCTACGCGACCCGTCTGCAACGCATTGCAAAACTACCTTGTAATGGGCAACAACATGTTGTGCGTCGGCGGCAAATTGGATTCGGCCAGGTCACGTCACTACGGGATTGCTGGGTAATTAAAGCCGCCATGCCCGCCCACTGTGCATAATTGTCTGTCCAAAACAGCGCGAATTAGAAATAGTAAGTAAATTCGTCAAGTCATTCATATAAACGTGTTTACATACGGTTAGGACAAGCAATAAACATATCCACGCGTGCAAGTTTGGCGAGTCACATTGTAAACAATTGCACATAACTGTCATAATAGGCCTCCTAGATTATTGTCATTCTTACACATCGAAAGAACTGGTAATGTGTATAGTTACCGAATCCAATAATACATATAATAGATGGGTGGCCTCAATTATATAGAGCCCACAGATTAAGCGCTAACTCGATTGCTAGCGAGATCTGTATATACGTTTATGTGTGCTCGAGTGATGTCAAAAATCGCAAATATTTGTGCAAACATCATTTTTGCGGATTCACTCGACGGCCATCGTTGCATCCCAGACTGAGTCACGCTTAGAGCACTACGGAAGTCTCAAATTGACATCGTAAAAAACGACGATTTCGTTCGTTGTCAACCGGTACTAATACATGTACGGTATTATGACCTGAACTATACCATACATTTTTGCTTACGCACACCACAAGAGTATGTATCGTGCGAGAAGCAAGAAGTTAAGATTTTCGTGGTGGGAGGAAAGCCCCAGAACCCCATGAAGGAAACCCACGAAGTTAGGCATGTAATAAAAACCCAATTCACACGTCAGCCCCCAAGTTAGACTACCGGGGTCTTCCAATGGTGAAAGCGATGAAAGTACCCGGCTCTCCGCCACCTGACTCCACATTGTATAGATTCTTATCGGGCAGTTGTTTTACGGTTCTGTCGTTTTTGGTTAATTGAGCCGAGACGCAGGAACACTGTTATCGCCTAGGTAAATCCTATCATATTATCTCAGCCCTGCAGTGCATAAAGAGAATTATCATAGAGACTTATTATTCAGATCAATTAAGAGATAATGCGTTCGAAACACATGCTACCCATACCTGTTTTGCAATAATGCACAGCCCGTGCCTTAGGCTAGCCGATTCTCCGTACTCGGCATCAGACAAATTCGATAGCCTGAAAGATTAGATTTTCGTTTCACAACATCGGTGATCTTGATTGTCAAAAATCCAATATTTTGAGTTGTAGGTATGCAGTGTGAATTGGGCTGAGTGATTGGTATTCTAACTCGTCGGTGTTTTCGATAATATTTTAAAGGGCGTCGTCGTCGTCGTGGCTACATGGAACGCCCTCTTACGCCAATTGACCGTAAAGGGCGAAAAGCGCATTCTCTTTTTCTTTTTCTTTTTTCCTTTCTGTTCAACAGAATCTGTAAATCACAATTGGAAGGGCTAGCTTGCCGCTTTAACAATCGTGTTGTATCGATAAACATTTGTTGAGAGGGGGGCGGAGGAGGGGGGGGGGGGGGGCGACTCCAAAGCACTAGTTAGGTTTGTGTACAGCGCCCGCAACCGTTCGATAATGTCGACGTGGTGCGGGCAGGCACAACAATACACATACTCGCGATCGTGGCAATAGTTGTGCTCCGGCCATAGGGGCTCAGCTGACTGTGCACATAGTCTGCATGTACTGTTGCATCACTAGTAACCGAGGTGATTACTGCGCAAGACCTAGGTCCAGGTTGCTGCATGGTCACCGATCGTCGACGACCCTTCAAGTTGTGTAATTTTACCCCAATTGGAATAGCTGTATTCCCTGACAAATTCATGATCACATATTACATAAGTTTCCCAGCTTACAAAAGTTGCTCCGTTGTACAGTTGCGCCACTGGTCGCTGAAGTGATTACTGCGCAAGACCTAGGTCTGGATTGCTGCATGGTCACCGATCGTCGACGACCTTTCAAGTTGTATAATTTTAACGAAATTAAAAAATTCATGGTCATATATTACATAAGTTTCCCCGCAGGCCGGTCGCAATATAAATGGACGGTTTGTTAGTTCAGTCGGATGGGACCTCAGTCACAAGTTTGCAGCTGTCTGTCTAAACTTAGTCTTTGTGCTCTTCTATGAAGAAGAGGACTTTGTGTTTGATAGCACGTGCTCTGGCATCTCCTGCCTCGGAACTGCGCGGTGTCTGGACGAATGAAAACAAATTAAAGTTGGGGCCTACATCGTTGTTTGTTCATTATCACTTTTCGACTTTTCGAGGGAAAATGGCACCTACTCGTCGGAAATACGGTGCCTTCTCCAAACGGTATAATTCAGAGGATTGGCAAACGGATGGTGAGATAGTAATACAGTAAACTCCGGTTGAGCCGGACCTCGGTTATGTTGGATTTTCGCACCTTTTGGCATTTTTCGGCTTTGTAAATTCCTAAATCCTGTCAAGCAGCTCAGTGGGCACACGACGTCTTAAAGGCGTCTTAAATAAGTCATTTTGAAGACGTCTTTATGACATCGTATTTTTCGGCGGTTACTACCGCTATATGACCATCAGATAACGACCGGAAAGAAGTCGTAAGGACACGTATTCCGTAGTCACGTATTTCGTAGAAAACTTTAATATGCGATTTTGGATTTTGTGCGGGAAACAAAACAGACGTCTTTAAGATGTCTTTTATTGTCACGACCGCAGATGACCAGAAAACGTCGTCACGTGCCCAGTGGGAGTGGTAATAAGCCCTGCTGGGGGCGCCATGCTTCCGGATCATGGGTAGCATTTCGTGTCACATGCAATCACTCAAATTCCTATAATAATTGTCGTAGAAATAGCTATAAATCCCCGTCCAGAAGCGAGCAATAAACTATTTTGGGCTCTAACCTGCAACCCAGCTCGATTAACGTACGAGTTTTTTTGTTTACCAGCTGAGCTACGGCAATGTTTTTTATTTATTGATTAATGTGTATTTTCTAGCCTATTTTTGATTGTATCGTTTCTGTCATCAGTTGCAAGGGCTGCTCGGTCTACGGTCCAAATTCTTCGGCAGGGCACAGTCGCGCTAGGATCGTACATCGTGCGGGCAATTCAAGTGGCGGCCTACCTGAACATCTTTCCGCGCGTCATACGTTTCCTGACGCCACGCCGCCATTTCAGGAAAATACAGTACGAGTACACTGACAACGTGTCTTACCTGCCAGGCCTACGAGACAGAATCGTACAGTTCCTAAGTCCAGGTTGGTTACACCTCATTAAATCAATCAAATTAAAAACATATATATAAACCAATTTCTTGATGATTTATGTAGAGTTGTTCTATATTATAAGTCGAATGATTCTATATTATTAGTCGAATGATTCGTCTTCGGTTTCATTGGTTTTATCACACTGAATTCTTTTGGAGAGCTTCGGTTTTAGATCGATGTTATTGTGTAACACTATAGAGCCTCGATAAGAGTAAGAGTAAAACATTCTTAGGGTTAGTCGAACCGTTTCCGTTTTTGAAAACACCACCTGTGCAGACCTCTACGTAGAGAGCGGTATTTATTGGTCCAATCTTGTATTTTCTTCTCAACAGAATCAACCACCAGGAAGCGGGTTCTGAGATGGCTTAATGGCCAAGCACCAAGTCTGCAACACGTGACCAATCTATCTGATCAATGGTGTGACGGTATTGCCTTGTGTGCCCTCATCGACGCTGTTGCACCAGGGACGTGTCCACGCCACGATATCCTGCGGCGGGAGAACGGAGTTAATAATTGTAGACTGGCATTGCGGTTGGTTCAACGGAACCTGGGAATAAAAGAGGTAAATTATTTAAGCCGCGGCCCCCGATCGCATTTCAGTGACTAAAAACATTTATAAAGAGTTATAAACGACCTTGTTGTTAATTTTGTTTTCGATTTTGTCTTTGTTTGAAGCCGATGACATCGGAGGTAATGAGTGATCCCGACAAGATTCAGGAGCGTAAGATGTTGTATTACATCCTCGGAATCCAGAACGCCAGCCGCATCCCTGTAGAGGCGCCAAAAACTCTGTTGAAATCTCAAGAAAACAGCGAAAAGCTCCAGGTAAACATTGAGAAAGAGTGCATTGCCAGCGGCAGCGGATTGGTCGTGGCAGTGGTGGACAAACGAGCAAGGTTCAACATCACTACACAGATTTACAAGTATAAGAATCTTTACGTGGAGATTACGGGGCCTAACCGAGAGAAGGTCCGTCGGAAGATCACAGTCGTGAAGGGAGGCCGGGCCGGTACTTCGATCGGGGCGAGCGGAAGTCAGTCGAGCAAGGACGAGCCGCACCCTGAAGACGATGTCCCACCGGAGCCCATCCCGCTCGACTACCAGGTGGTCAAACCCGGCACGTATCAGGTGAGCTACATACCGCGTAGCCTCGGCAACTACCAAGTGGCGATCACGTGGGGCGGGGAACACATCAAGAATAGTCCGTTTCGCGTCCGGTCGACGACCGCCAAGAACATCGAGCAAACTACGGTGCGCGGCGTTGCCAAAGCCGTATCGTTCCAGGACGACGTCGATTCTTCGGAGCAAGATCAACAAGGGGGTCTGTCCGACAGCGAGACGTCCTCCACTCGATCCAGGCGTCAGTCGTTGGTCCGGCAGGCGCACATATCCAACATACGGGACTCCTACGAGAGCACGAACGCGTCACCGTTCAGCAGTATGTGTAGTAGCGCGGTGAGTAGCATGGACCACAGTGTCGATATCTCGGACGTGTTTCTCCCAGGGCAGGGTAGCGGCCACCACCCGTTCATCTCCCGCAACGGGTCCTCCATGAGCACGGCATCGTCACGCAGCGGTTCTATACTCAGTAGAAGTAGCTCTATCATGTACGGCACCGACAGACCGGTCGCCGTAAAGACCAGACGAAAAGTTATCCGCAGAATAATCAAGGGGGCCGGTGGCACGGAGGAAGTAACATACCCCAACGTTCGGAGTTGCTCTACGTTATCATCCTCGCAGAGATCCAGCGTCACGAGTAATTATTCCATGTCGACGTCGATAAGCATGGACGATCGTTCGCCTAAGTTTAGTACATCATCTTGCTCGTCAAACAATAGTGTCCGTCCACCCAGGCCCCAACCCACCTCTCCTCCATTGAGTGCTAGATACGCCGACCACATGTCTAAGATTATTATGGGGAAAGCACTCGACGAGATTTCGAAACAGATTGCCATAAACTTGAACGCCAATCGCGAATCTAAAGACTTACTACAGGATGCGAAAGAAAAATCGCAGTCGGCTGATACTAAGCGTCCGCGTCCGGCAGTTAATTCCCAGGGTACGACCTCCCCAACTAATTCGACCGTCCGCGGCGCTGATAGTAGCACTGTACAATCGACCAAACATGACGAAAAGAATTCCTCCGATTTGGAGCAATACATAAAGCATCGCGATGACTTCTTAATAGAATTGAATCAAACCGAGGCTCCAATTCAATTTGGTCACGCGGACAAATCAGTAGGGGATTCGACGGGTGTTACATCCACCGACAGGGCAAGTAGCCGTGGAAGAAATAGAGTCTACAAGAAAAGGAAGGAAGACAAAGCGACGCAATGCACAGTACAAGATATCAAGAACGCGACAGGCTGGGCCAGCAGGCGTAGCGGGCACAGGTCCGCACAACTCAACAGAAAGACAGAAAAACAGAAAGACGGGGACAGCGCCATAGGAGAGAGCGACAGCTCCGGTAATTCCCCCAGCGAAAATAAAGACCATGACAAAAGCCGCCACGGACGATCGGGTGGCGGGTTAGATCAGGGCGAGTTATCGGTACGTACGGTCTATCCGTCGATAGCCAGGGACAATAATAACAGGGTAGGTGTGAACGGTAACATCGCCGTGTTGAGTAGCCAAGCAGCCGGCAAGACCGGGACTCAGAGCTCCGTTCAGGGAAGGCAGTCCACATTTGATAGCGGGTTCTCGGATGAGAATGGCGCAGGTCATGCTGCGAGAGACGGTTCCGGCACAGCGGAGAATAGACTCAAAATCGATGATCTGCGACTGCGCCGAGGTACTTCAGCAGCGTTGCCAATTGGTGACGCACCTTCCGGTCAGGAGGCGTCTTCTAACCCGGTTAATAACAAGCAACAGCGAGCAGGAGGCAGCTCGGCTATCAGCGCAAACAAGGTTCCAATCAAAAGCAATGTCACCGATGCCAAGCAGATCTCGCCGTTAGAACAGATACCGACCGCCTCCGGGTCGATTTCAGAGTCGACGAATGACCCCCCACGTTTGGCGTCGCAATCGAACGACGTTAGCAAACCTGACGCAAAGAGCAAGGATGACAAACTAGTCTCAATACCCGGCCAGCAGTTTCTGACCGTAGACGCTATTTGTCCGGATGGATCGACCGCAGCGACTCCCGGTGATTCATCTGTGGGAAACATCTCCACACCCGAAAGAGACGACAGCGATGCGTGCATAATATCGAACCCGTGCAGTAACGACGGTAGCAACAGCGGTCGGCCCGAGTTCGTGGAACACCCCCTCAAACCGGACGACTGCGGCGCTACTATGGCCGGGGTTTCCCTCGACACCATGCTACAGACTCTCGAAAACGACCCGGACTACTCGACCAGAGAGTTTTTACGAACGTACCGGCCAATTCTCGGCGACGACTGCGGTATTTTAGCTGAGCTGCAGGCCGATCTGGCCGCTGTAGCCCCGCCGCCGCCGACGATGGACAATGTTGACATGTCAGTTAGATCTGGTAAACCCGACGGTAGCGCAACCGAGCCAAATAAGAACGGACCGAGGACGAAGACTCCTAATCGCCCTGCGTCTGAAAGATGTTTTGCCTCTGGATTAGGTCTACACAACGGTACTGTGGGAATCAAGAATAATTTTCAGGTAAGATATCCGCGGCAAGGATGCTTCGCCGTGTACAAGTTTTCGAAAAGCTTTTTTCCTCCCTACGATGTTATTCTGATAGAAGACAATTGTTTAAGGGCTCTTTGTACAAAAATGTTCTATTGCTTTTTTTAAGTTGATCTGTTGTTCTTCGAATCTTCCTAGAGAATACATGTAACGTACCGAGTATCAATACAAGTCATGTATCCGAAAAGAGTTTACTGAATCGGACCAGCATCCTCATATTGTGTCCGCCATACTTCAAAAAGACAAATTGGCAATGAACACAAGAAGCGTGCCCGCAACCAAATTTGTGAGGCCCCTCAAATTTGTCATTAGTAGGCCTACAGCCATCCTCTACCATCTTGGCAGATTCATAATTATGTCAGTAAAGTAACGTATTTTTCCTGAGCTCCGGCATACTGGAGTGGGTGCTCGGTTCTCTTCTCTAAGGCCCTGGTGTGAACTTGAACTCACGATCTTGGGACCGAGAGGCGAGCTCTTCAGAGCTGAAGCCATCTCCCGCCCATTATCACTCGTATTTATATGTAATTACTCTGCAACAGGTGAAAATTATTAGTGAGATTAATATAATCCGCATGGTATAATTTCCACGGGTAAAATGTTGTTCTCCTCGGCGCCCCCTCCCCATTGTTTATCTGCGTACTAAAGCCGAATTTATTTACTGATCTGTCACTTAGGTTCGCACTATATCGGCAGGAAATGGCTCATTGAGCGTCACAATACGAGGACCGCGCCCTCACACGGTCAACGAGACCAACGTAGTGTACACTGGCGATGACTTCTACGAGATCATCTATGACGTTAGCCTGGCAGGATTCTACGTTATTTCCGTCAAGTGGGCCGACAAACACATACCAGATAGTCCGTTTATTGTTCAGGTTACCTTTTAGTTTACAACGAATGTATACTCACCGTACTAAAAGGAAACTATCAAGGAAACTGTAAAGGTACAGTCCCCTTATACAAGAGCGAATAATTCTGCTTCGCGTATAGCCATTTTGTTTCCACGACACACGACATAATTATATCAGGTATCGTCACGCTTGCACATGCTTTCCGCACTCAGTGGAAACAAAATGGCATCAAATCTTGGGTTGTCACAATCTCTGAATAATTATAAATTGGCTATATCCACTGATCTCAGGTGCCATGTTGCTGGGACCACTCTCGCACAGAGGTCCCAGAGGTGGTCCCAATAACATGGCCGCCGTGACTATTGTTGGCTTCAATAGATGCTCGTTCTAGTCTTCAGCGCGAATTGAAAGAAAAGTAGGAACATTAGTTACCCACCGCAGTATACAAACAACACTGGCGCCTGTTAGGCTCTCACTGGCAGAACTGAGAACAATTTCGGGTAACATTGCGCGACCATGAAAGGCAAAACTCGCAATTTGTCGTTTTTCTTTCTTCTAGCAGTGTGACGAATAATGTCTCGAGAGGGCGCTAAGCCGCTACAAGATACGATACATTCTACATGTATGTGTTTTTTAGCTCTATGGTTTTTACACACGCCGAATTATGGGTTACTAGTATGCAACAACTTCAGCAACAATAGCGCGCATATTGTACGTGTATATGTAATATTTCTATTGAGCTACATTACTGTATATTATACCGTATACTAATAAGTTAACCGTAGGCCTACTCACTAGCGTGTCCAGGGGACAAAGAAAGAAAGAAAGAAAAAAGAAGAGCGCCTCAATGGATTGGCCATGCTCACAATTAACAAGGATGTACCTGTTGACTTGTACAAAGCAGTCAATAGAATTGCCTCTGCAAAACCAAGGAGGATGCAATTTGGCTCTAACTAGTCAACGTTCAACATCTTGTTAAATCTTGTTGGTAAATCCAAGACGTATATTGTCCAGGGGGGACGACCTATTGTGTCGGACACAATAGTATTGCGCTGTTCCGATTGGGTAAAGTTCAAAAGACTTTTACCCAAACGAAACAGCGCCACCCTAATGTGGCCGCCATACTTCGAAAAGACTATTAATGGTTGTGTACCTTTGTTCAATTCACACTCACAACAACATTCGATTCAATTACAAATTGTAAGGTCGATCCCAAGTCAACGTGAAATAATGATCACAAATAGCCGGTATATCAACCGTGTGAGTCCACATGTATTATGTAACTACACTATTTTGCAAGAAGTTTCAATAAAAGATACATTGTAACCTCAGTAAAGCGTTGATCAATGCTAGGTTTAGTGTACTAAATACGAACCGTAGCTGACCTGGGGCCAATTTCATAGCGCTGCTAAGCACTATGCATTGTGCATGACAAAACGCCCGTAAGCACAAAACGTGTGCTTAGCAGCGCTATGAAATTGGCCCCTGCTTATATCCAGGGACGGACTTACTAATAGCAGGAATATTCTGCTATCCAGGTACCGGATACTATACTGATATCTAGGTACTGGTATACTGATTCTGTGCATGGGCCTACTTATATCCAGGGGCCTGCTTATATCCAGGGGCCTGCTCATATCCAGGGACGGACTTACTAATAGCAGGATTATTCTGCTATCCAGGTACCGGATACTATACTGATATCTAGGTCTAGGTACTGATGTCCATGGGCCTACTTATATCCAGGGACCTGCTAATTCCCATGGGCTTGATGTCCGTGAACCTCCTGCTGATACAGGTACCTACAGATGTCCAGGTACGTATATCCAGGGGCATGTTTAAATCCAGGGGCGGATCTACTGATAGTCAGGATTCTTCTGCTATCAGGTATACTAACATCCAGGTACTGGTATAGGTGATACCCAGGCACCTACTTGTTACACCCCTGGTGAAAGACACGATAAACGTATATAGGTTGCGCCTTCTTGGTGTATCATAATATGAATCTATTCAAGAACATCTAAGCCCAACTAACATAACTAACAATCGTGATGGCCAAGAAAATCTAAGCCCAACTAACATAACAGCTTAACAATCGTGATGGTGTTTTTAAAGTATTACTCATGTCCATCAACCTACTTATACACAGTGACCTGCCAATGCCCAGGAGCTTCCGTGGACCTTTATATGAAGCCAAGAAAAATGTTAATATCCAGGGACCCATAATATCTAGGAACCTGTTGATACCCAGGATGCACGGACACGGGATCCATCTATACGCATCTCTTGTTAGAATCAAATGTCTTAATGCAAACAGACTATTCCCCTTTAAAGACAATGCCTTTATTAGCTTAGTAAACTATTAACCTTTCGCGAATACAATCGTAAGGGGAAGGTTCACTTCAGTAATTCATTTACCGACTACCGGTACTTACAAACAACCATTGCCCCGTATTTCAAATAACCTTATCCATAATGCTGTTATCGTTAACGAGCTATCGGTGGATGGTGTCACCACGTACTATTTATGGCTGGCGTATATAAAGAGCACAGTATTGGAGGGCGTCGCTATTATCCGAGATCCCATACAAAGGAACTTCACAAACAAGTAAAATGACGTTCTTGCAGCTAGCGGGGCTGCTCGTTCTAGCAATGGCAGGTAAGAACCAGAATACATAATGCATTAAAATAATAGGAATCACGCTGTTAAAGTTATTGGTGTTTAATTCTCTCAGTATTGTCTATTTTTCCGCCGAATATTTCCCCGAAATATATTTTAAACAACCAAATAAAAAGGGGGGATTGTATGGCTCACTTAAAGAATGTGTACAACATTGGTAAGGTTGAAAATAAAATAAAAAGTTCACAAATTTACAAAACACTTACATGGTTTACAGAAGGTGATGGTGAAAAACTTCCCTTGAAATATTATTCCATGAAACGCTTTAGTTTTTTTCTAGAAATGAGTGAAACAAAACACTTTTGTCACGCGTGATAATAACGGCAATTTTTTTTAACATTTCGTTGAATGCTAAACGTGTCACGAAACCATGGTGGTTTTACCCGTTATTTTCTCCCGATTCCGATGACCGATTAAGCCTAAACTTTCACAGGTTTGTTATTTCATGTATATGTTGAGATATGCAAAGTATGGACAGTGTTCTTTGACAATTAACAGATGTTGTACATATCCTTTAAGGGGAACAGACACAATTTGTGAAATCTTAATCTTTAACTATTATGCATCAAACAGTGTATGATAGCAAAGATATAAAGGTAGCTTTCACTTTGTCAATCGACTTTTTAAATTTTCCCCTCATTATACCCTCCTTGGATTAAAAAAAAAAAAATTCAAAAATATTATGTTTAATATTACGTTACCAATAAGCTATTGGTAACGTCCAAAAGAATACAAGCAAATGGACTAGTAAGATTGCGGATTGGTGACCCGAAGCGCTATTCTTTCAATAGAGAGCGGTCCTAACCGTACATTACCGGGTACATTTAACTTAAGCTTATAACATTTCACGGGTTATAGTACAAAGGTTTGTGCTTAATACAGCTAAATAGTGCGCCAGAGAAAAAGACACCGCTGGAATGAAACCCCAAAATCATTGGTGACACATCTCAAACCAACCCAAGCCTAATATTCACCGTTCGCTTTTAAGCGTAAAATGTGTTTTAAATAATGTTCTAAGTAAATTGTGAAAGCAATCGTTACGTCACCTCGGGAAGGCAACTTGCATTACATTTTCCAAATCGTGTATAGGTAGGTATACACGCCACACGCGTGTTTCTGTACTCGCGACCGCGCACCGTGGGCACAATTTCAAACGGGGGTAAACCCAACAAAATTATAGTCGAAACACCAAAATACACTTTTTATTTATGATATATACAAACAAAAGTACTCAGTTATAATAATCAACACATTGACCCACAAGAACTGTTGCAGCACCATATAACATAGGAAAGACAAGAATAGTATCATCAGAGAAATTTTTGTTTTAGTAAAGTTTCATTAAAAAACGTAATAGTTTTTATTAATTATGTTTGACCTTGTGACGTATTTAAGTTCGGGTGCCGGTGTGGCGGTCTCAGGAGTCCGGGGTGCTCAGAGATCCAGATGACTACACCGGATATAATCTGGGCATAACACCGGGTCACTCTGCGCATGACGACGCATGACGTATTTTACCATATTATTTGGTCATCTGGATCTCTGAGCACCCTGGACTCCTGAGACCGTCCCACCGGGCATGGCCCTAAGTTTTCAAATAATGTTCACTGTTAGTTGTTATTTGTACCAGTTCAATATAGCTCTGTGCTTTATTGTTCCCTATACTGTAGAGCAGTAGCTATTAACAGGCGGACCGCGGTCCGAGCCCGGACGTACCCAGACGCCGTCCTATACGGACCTGTGGACCTATAATCAATACATTATTAAGGGACGTTAATTTTCTGGTACACTTTTTTTTATTTTTCTAAAATTAAGCACTTTTTTTAGTCTATTATTTGTTTTCTCTATTTTATTTTTAAATGCAGCCTTTCTTTTACTTAATAAGAGAACAAAAGTATATTATAAATCTGTATATTTCAATGTTAAGTGACAATAAATTTTGTCGAAATGTTTTTGAATATTGTGCTTTTTTATTTTGATTTGACAGTCAGTTGTTGATTACATGCAAACGTTGATACAACTACTAGGCTACATTAACTCAATATATATCACACTAAATCCTAACGCAAGTTAGACATTATGATGTTCCGGAACTTTGCTTGGGGAAATTTTCTTCAAATTTACCTTTTTGAATATTAGTTGAATAAAGTATAATAATGCACATAATCATTTTTTTAGAACAGTCAGACACCGCGTATAAGCTCCAAGCAGCCTTTTCGAAGTACAAGGTATATGACAGACACATACGATGGCGCTGTTCCGATTGGGTAAAGTCTTTTGAATTTTACCCAATCGGAACAGCGCTACCCTATTGTCTCCGCCGTACGTCGAGCGGGCTAATGGCGCGTTCGAAGTAGAATTTGGCTATTTACTATAGAGAAATTCAGACTCGATTTAAACAGTTGTAATGATGGGACATTCGAGAACATCGTTATTTGTTTAACAAAATCTATGTCAACTAGTAAGTTGATGACGAACAGACAGCAGACACTGGTGAAACATTATCACCAGGCGAAGATAAAAATAAGATAACATTAACTTATAGTGCATAATTCATGTAGCATCGCTATAGCACCAATTGCACCATTGACGAATCCGCCACAAAACCAAAGGTCATAATTGGTCAAAGTTCAACTGCTTTATTTTAGGGTATCGGGTAAATATACCCGATAACGGGAAAATTGTTCATGTCGTACGATAAATTTATATAAACAGGCAGCCCGCAGTATACAGCGCCGAGAGGGAAACAAAGAAATATAGGCCCTATTATACAGAAGCTGCATTTAAGGCCAGATATTTAAAACTATTTTTTTACACTCAAAGTTTGCTCTGTTAATCAGCGCATGCATTGCGACGTTTTTCCGCTGGCTTTTGAGAGTTTTGGCATTGATATAGAAGGATGCTAGTATTATGAAGAAATACAACCATTTTGAGAATAAGGTAGTCTTTATTTTATATTTTTACATGTCAACAAAACTCAATGGGAAGTAGAGAAAAAAACAATACAAAAAAAAACTTCCCTCCCTACCCTAACTTCAAAAAAAAGGAGAACGCTCAGCAACTTTTTGTTTTTATCTGGCCTAACATTGAACATGTATTTCTGCGTGCCTACTTTTGTGCTTAATGCTATAAACTGGCACTAACTAACAGAGAAGAAAACATACGTTCCATATTAAATGCCAAGTGTGTTCCATGTGATAATTCTTTGCAGAACCAACTCGGCGATCAACGTGGTTTTTTGTTGTCTTGTTTTGAATATAGTACCAGGTAGCATATTGCACGTGATGAAGCATGTTCTTCTCGTTGGGTGTTGCAAACTACGTTTTTTCCTGAAAAAGTGCTGAATGAACACAAGGTTTTATGCCTCCCCGGCAGATTATGAAGCAAATGCTACACCACACTCCAACGTTCCGTATAGTACGCCCTATAAAGTGTGCGATTTACGGCGGTGGAAAGTCCCATTAATTCACTCCTACCGTGGCGTTAGTAGTATTTCCATCTAGGAGCAGTATTTGAACAGAGATACGAGTTGTAAATACCGGTATTGCGAAATTATGTTCACGCTCGAATCGTCCCGTTCGGTCAAGTTTCTGTAAAGCAGGATATGGAGCGCCATGCCACTCTTAATGTCAACAAACCATCGCCAAAATAAGTAGCATGTTCGCAAGAGAAGTAGGCCTATGTTTCCATCGGCCCTGTAGCGGTTACGGATCTTTGTTTTTCTGAAGTGAACCCCCTAATCATTTGGGCCCTTTAATAGATCTAGGCCTACCGTACTTCGGATACAACTTCAGGCACCGTGACGCGCGCTTACTGCAACGAACTGGTAGTTGGTAGTTGAGCTAGCTGCCATATCCCATAGAACTACATACGATCAGGAGGGGAGAGGAGGGGAGGGGGATGGGGAGGGGTATGATAGGGGTGGGGAAGAGTTCACCACAATACCCCTGAAGAAAGAAAGAGCACGATGCTGATTGGTCGGAATTTATTCAGACAGAAAATAAAAATCTAAAGTATAGATATACAATAATAATTATTATAAAAATTCAAAACGAAAACAGGTGTTGAGTCCTTTTCCTTACTTTGTTTTGTGTTGTATATCGGGTTGCAACGTTGAACACCGCCATTTTGGCGGAACCAAATAAACCAAATAAATAAAAACAAATAAATCCCGACCTACCTACCCTATTTTGTTGGGCCCGTTACGCCAACATAAAATTTTTTGGGTTTTATGCCTAAGTTCGTTGAAATATGAAAATGCCCCGCAACATGCCAGTTTATGACTGGGCCCAATTTCATAGCGCTGCTTAAGTACGGTTTTTGTGCTTACAGGCGGCTGTCATGCACAAATCCTATGGCT
>JAVCKS010011499.1:0-16115 GCA_032273685.1 Pteraster tesselatus
CCCCCCCCCCCCCCCCCCCCCCCCCCTTGATACTGAAAGCACTACAAGTGTTCTACATGTACCTTGTCACAACCAATCAACTGGCTAAATAAGACAGCGCTAGCTACTGTGGTACCGGTGAGTAATAAGCGATTTCTAATGGGTAAATGAAAGCGGGGCTTGCCAGGAAGATCATTGGGAATGTATCCCTTCACGGCGAAGCTTGATCTAAAACGTTTGTACAAAATTGGACATTTCCAATTAGTATATTCCAATGAAAGGATGAACATGTACATGTATAAGTTAAAGCGACATTAGTTAGTCCCATATGTGATGTGTAGTGCACATGTAGCCAAGTACATGTACTAGCGTACATAAACACTGTCACTACGATGCTACTGATAGTGGCTATAAATTCACAGGTGCACAGATGCAATCTTATGACACTGATTGTTATAAATCACAAATGGCTTTATATTAGTGGTGGGAACTCATCATGTATGACAAATCATCACAAACCCTGCAAATTATTTTATTGTGACACAAACTTGGCTCATCAGGCGGGTGATTACCTCTGGCTTCTACCCCCATGAAACGAACGGGAGCTCAATCCATTGTGGGTTGGCCCCTGGCCGTGCTAGATTCATTAACAATATTGCCTATATATATACACCTGGGTACAGAGAGGCACTTAGGGGTAAAGTGCCTTGCCCAAGAATGCAACATGGCCATCACGGCAGGCCTCTAAATATGGATCTGTGGATCGAGAGCCTGCCTGATGCACTAGCTACTTCCTATTTATTTATCTATAGTCCCTACTAACCACTGAATGCAAGGGACAACAATTTCATAATACATTATTTACAAAATATGAGAATGTACAAAATATGATGGCATGCAGGGGGAGTAGGATGATGTCAGGCATGTCTTTAAAGAAAAGTATAAAAAAAAGGGTTTAATGATGAGTTATTAACTACAGGCTCCTGAATGAGCTATCAACTTTGCTATTAACTAATAAAACACTATATCCCCTACCACTGTCCCATGTGGCACAATCTAAAACATACAGGTCTATGACAAATCAAGCAGTACCGGTACTTATAAATTATAAATGCAACATTTGGGAGAGAAAAAATATTGTTGCCAGTGTCGATATACACCAACACCAATACATGTATACAATCGGTGCTGCCATGTATCTGGCACAAACATTGTTTTATTTTTTTGTTCAACAATTTAAACATTGCATTTACATTTTAATTTTGTTCATTTCATAATGAGTGATAACGACTACAAATTACGCTTGCATTATTAATATAAACGATATTAATCTCTCATTATTACTATACGACCAATCGTGCAAGTACCTTTATATTCGAGAACCACAGCCTATTCTCATGCAGTGTTTCTATGTAGTCGGCATATCTGCAGCCAAGGTACACGGCGATCACAAGTCCGCACAGGACCCACGCATGGCCCATCCAGGTCACACCGAGAGAACGTTGCTGTCTGCCGAGCTTGGCTGGTTTCGTAGACCACGGGTGCACTTTCCCGTTACGGCTCGAGGGCTCGAACCCATTGCACCGTCCGTGGTGATGGTGGTGGTTATTGTTTGTCTGTCTGTGGTGGTTGAAGCCATTCTGATGACCAGGAGAACTTGAACCAATACGTTTTCTGCCCATGACGAACGGTGCTATGCGGTCAACCAAGGAGCTAGGGATTCCGCTTGAAACATAGTTTACCGATCGCAAAGCTGTACATAAGTGCCACACTGTACGTATTGTAGACGTAGGCCAACACACTTGACCGACTCACTTTTGAAAACTTCAGATTCTCGGTCGCTCAGAACTGTTCGCTGGCATTACAACACAGGAATATAACCTGTAATCTTAGTAAAATCATTCAATGTCATCAGATGGAGAGTCGAATTAACAATACTGGATGATTTTCCCTAGTAGCGGAACGTGCCTGCTACAACCGCCCACAGGCTACACTCACAGCTTGATTGAAGGCAAGAATAAAACCATGGGACGTTAAGAGGGGATAAAAAGAATACTCTGGGATTAAATAACAATGTTTCAACTACACATTGCTTCAACTTCAATGATGAAATGTTTCATTGGAAATGACTAAACATGAGCCGCCACGATGGCAACTGTCCCCCAAAGTCCCCAACCTGCCACGTAAAGATTACTAACTGACATTTATGCGCTCGGATTTTGGTCCGTCTTCCCTGGTTACTACATAGAGGCAATGAACCCAGTGGATGTACAGTTGCTAGGACGGCGGTGTAGCACGGTCGTTAGTCATCGCGCATCTCTGACGCTGTCAGTAAAAATAAAATCCTAAGTAAAGGTAGACTAGAGAGAATTCCTACAGATGCAGCACCCAGCAGACGTATCTATTTCACGGCGCTGTTACAGTATGAGCAGGGATCGGAACAGACCACACGGACTAGTGTTTTTTTTTCTTCTCTCCATGGGAAGAGTTCGTCTTTAGTCTCAGCCACCGCCCCGTCAGTAAACACAAAGTCTCTAGATGCACGAAATACAGGGAGAGAGATAGAGTGAGGACGAATTTATATAATTTGGCAGAATTTAGGCAAGATGCACCAGGTGGGGACACGAGGAATAGTTAGCAGTATGAATTTCTCCGATGATGGTGGAAGTTCATCTTTAAGTCTGAGCTGTCTTTAAGATGGTAGAGGTAACTCCTGCCCGCAATGTTTGGGGCCATGTAGCCATTCTGCTACACTGCAACAATTCACAGATCGACAATCTACATGACCCTTTAGAAGCTGTCTGTGTTCGAGCAGCTCATCTTTAGTCTCAGCTGGTCTGTTCATCAATGCAAACTGGTAGGGAGAATTCCAAAACTATGTTTGACTTCTAACGCAACCACTCAACACTAAGTCCACACAGATTGACACACTAAATTGACTCTGTCAATGAAAGACTCTGTCTTTAGTGTCAGCTGTCCTGAAATAAACCCAAGGGAGAGAGAATTTATCCAACTTATGGTCACCACTTTGCGAGTACCACAACAATCCACGTAGATTACGTAGTACCAGTATCTCTGTCCATAAGAATAAATGGTATGTCTTTAGTCGTTGCTGGCCATGAATAAACCTACACTGAATAAAGCTAAGTGAGAATTTCCCACAAATGTTGAACAGCGTGCGTCCAATGTTACCATTCACTCCACTGTTACGCTAGAAGAAGGAATGTCAACTCCAAATTGACTTGCAACCTCGGTGATGTCAGTGGGTGTTCTCTGTATCGTCCACGCTATACACACCTAACGTAACTCGACATCCTGAAGATGACATCAGCCTCAGCAGGTACATGTACATGTTTTCTCAAGCAGTAAAAGTCCCACCCCCTTTTTTTTTCTCCTGTTGCCTCAAGGAAGTAATGCCTGCGGAGGGGGGGGTTCCAGTTACTGACATTTGCTCGGAATGCTGTCGACCATGAAGTGAAGTTTGAACACTGATCCGCTCGCGATTGGATTGCAAGGGGGGGGACCGATGCTCACAGTTAAAGGGGAGAGGGGGGGAGGGGACATCAGTCACGGCACAGTAGATATAGAGACAGTAGACTGCTACACTTTGTGTAGGAACGTGATGATTCAGATTCAGTATGCAGACCAGCAGACGGTTTAAAAGAGATAATGTAGGATCCTCGTATTAACTGACCCACGATTCCGAGCCTCCACTTAAAATACCTTTTTACCTTTTCAAACCCTCAAAGTGCTGCTCACCGATGGTGATGCACCTTTATTAAAAAAAAAAAGTGATCGATCCAGCTCTTTTCTCGTACGGAGGAAAGTAATACCTTAATCCGTGCTGGGAAATACGGACATACGGATAAACGCTCCAACCTACGAAATGTCAGATACTGAAGGGGGAAAAAAATATTGACCAATCACTTTAACTGGAATGTACTCGACTTGTTATAGGCGGAGGTAATCTCCCAAGAGTGATGTACTTATTGGAATTATTAATAACTGCAAATTTGTAACCTCCGTATAAACATATTTGATTAAATCGCACTCATGAGAAGGGGGTTAATGCATGCCACGCATACAGTCTAAATGTAGTTGTTGTGAGATTGTTTTGAATATAGGCTTAAAGAGTCACTGTGGTGGAAAATGTTCCTTCTGTTAAATTTTCCATCGTGCCGCGAGCATGGCAAGTGGTGAAGTACTAAAAGAGAAACAACTCTATGACATGAAAAGAGATAGGGTTATTCTATAGTCTTTCAACTGGTGGCAATAACTGACAGGATAGTCCATGCGATATGGAGTCCTGTATATAGGCTCCAGGACGTGTGAGCGTGTGCACGAGGCTAGGAGGGAATCATCACTATGAATACCCACTACAAAATACTAGACTACCCCAACTGGTTGTAACTAATTCCATGCAGAAAGAGAAGTCCTTGTTTTTGCTTTCAGCACAATTTGCAGCTCGTTCCCATGCATTAGGAATAAGTGCATCACATTTAGCCGGACAGTCCCCCTTGAACGAATCTCTTATCAAAATTTAGGATTTCACTAGTTCAAAGCAACAGGTGTTCTCCAATAAAAAGACTGCGCACCGTTTCAATTCTCCCTGGAGGTATTTGTGGGGGGGGGGGGGGGGGACGGCGGAGCGATATCTGGTTATATATCATGGAGGAAGAATGATCAATGTTCTGCTAAATTACAAATTCTTTCTTGACAAACTGTATCCTTTCGAGAGAATGGAAGTGATACAACTATATGTGCAGCCTACCACTAGGGTCTGTATTGGATCTTTTTGAGAGAAACAAATGTATACAGTTAAAGCCTACCACAAGAGTAAAATATATAAAGTAGAACCCCCCCCCCTCTTCCTCAATAACAATTTAAAAACATAAAGTTATCACAACACAGCTGATCTACACCCATTAAAAAATAAGGATGTATTGGCAAGGTTTTTGTTGTTGTACCGTTTCGTAGCTTTATATTGAATATGCCTTTTATGAACGTGACATCTGTGGTGTATAGGAAGCAGGTTTTACAGCACAGAGCCTTTAGAATATCAATTGTGACATATACAAGCATCACAGAATAATCCACCCATTACCCTGGGTGGCCGGGTAAGTCTATAGCGAGACATTAATAGAATGTGACGGAATAATGACTGATTTACACCGAGTGGGACCACCCGGCTGAAACCGGAATGAACTGAAGGCTAAAAATAACTACGCTCGGGAAGTGGAATGTCAAATAGGATCCTCTATTAATTTGATGAACAATTACATGTATGTACATGTATGCTCGTTGGACAAGTGTTTTCTAATTTTAAACTCGGAACGAAGTATAAGGATTTTTAAAGGTTACAACAGGGGTTTTAAGACACGAGTTTCAGTAAGCATTAATAAATTCAAACTATGTCTCACGACGTTGTCAGCGAAAGGGAACGTGTTGTTTCGACTGCATGCTGCATGTTGGCAGGTTGCGATGCATGATATTTTACCACGCAAAGACAATGAAGGCTTTTGGAGTCGGAATGTCGCGTTCCCTTTCGTTGACCTCAATGTGAGACACGGGATAAGTTCGTTATTATTTATCACTACAATGAACACCCTTTACCATTAGGAGTATACATTGTACTTGTCATCACAATGTTAGCTGACGAGGAAAAATCTGACCGCACAATGGCTGGATAAGGACACCTACTCGTTTAGATATAGTGTCGATATAACTAGTTTTCATGGGCAGACCAATTTAGTTACTGGCATGCCATCAATCAGCAGAATAGAGTGGGTGGGGGGGAGACACTGACAAATCAGAAAAGTTAATAAAGAACATTAAAGAGAGCACTGTTGATAATAATATTAAATAAAATAAAAAAATTACGACATCAATGGATAAGAGTTAACAAATTACAAAATAAAATAAACAATACCAGAAAAAAAGAAAACATTTGAAAGTATTGAAAGCAGGATACAGAGACGGTGATTCCGATCGGACATTTTCTGAGAATCCTTCCGAGGAGAAGTAAGTCCTCCGAGGAGAAGTAAGTCCTCCAACGACAAATCAATCAAAACATTTCCAAACATCAACCTGGAAAGTAGACGACGGCAGAATGATCTTCGCCAGTTGAGAATTGATTGAATCTAGCCAACCTCAAATTGTCACAAGTAGTACTCAGCCAAAATAAACAATTTCAATCTGGAATGATGGCAGTGAGGGAACGAGCGAGCTATTAGCAATAGCAATCCTGCCCAGTAAAGTGCACTCCACCATAATTACAATCTTAACATCAATACTCCATCCTCGTTCACGGACACCTTTCCCAGGTACGAGGCCGACCGACCGACTGCTCGTCCGACCGATACCACGGCACAGCAGATAACTACTAGTGAGGATCCCCGGTTCCCGAACACACATACACTCACACACACACAGTACTCGAGAGTCAGTCAAGTTAGCTTGTAGTGCAGTGCCACATTTCCGAATCGGGACTGTAAGCTTACGGTTTATCGCTCGGACACCTAGAGGCTGTTGTAACTAAGCAAAATCCGACCAGATTAACGATTACAGACGTTGGAATTGGCTATAGTCCTGCACCCCGCTCCTGAGGGCACATGAGTCACATGTACAGGTTAAGACGATGTGGCAGTGTGTGCTTACCGGTGTATAGGTACAACCACTGTGGTGGGGAGCAATGAGAAAATGTGCGTGGAAAACGAGCGACATGTCACTGTATTTTTTTCCCTCCGAGCCTTAAGGGGATCTGTACCCCCCATGAAGGGCGGGGGCCTTTATTGGTTATCATCTTCAATTATTCAAGATTATGTTTCCTTTTGAAGGCTGTACTATCAAATTAAAGAATGCAATGGAGGAAGCGGAAGACAGCGATACAAGTAGGCAGAGCTGTAGCCCCCCTAGGGAATGAGCCTGCTCCCATGTGATTAATCTTATCTGAAGGGGTGACACCTTATTATCGCTTATATCATCTGTGATAGCTCAGAATTATGAACATCTTTCGGCTTTACAAAAATATTAGTATGCACTGTGGGCATTCATGAGTACCGGATCACACATACTTAGCACAACCCCAGAGTACAGTAAGTGTATGCGTATATACACCTTTCAGTTTATTGAGAAAAAATTTGAATACAGAAATACAGTCAACAGTATTTTTGCCAGCACCAAAATGTATGGACGGTCTTGTCATGTAGGCCTACCATTCGAAAGCAGTAGACACCTATCATTTCAATCAATTATCAATTCAACATGTATTTAATTATTTCCAGAGTAAAATCAGACTCAAACAGTAATAAACCGACCTCAAGATGGAAAAAAAAAAAATTATCTTCACGTCTAGCCACTTCATTAAACATTTCCCGCTGTCCCTTAAAAACCCAATCCCAAGGCTTATACAAATGGCCTCTTCCCTAATCCGGTCCTTAGCCGTGGTGATGACATATCCCTACTCCCCAGCATTGTTTATTCCCAGTGTGAAATGACAATCCCGTTTGAACCAGAACCAGTTTTTTTTTTCTTGACGACCCTGGCCGGCCCGGAGAGGAAAAAGGCAATTTCCTGGCAGCGATGTAAAGCTACTGGGGAATCTCAATCGTTACAGGATGATCTTGCATAGAAATAGCACCGCTGAGCATAAGGAACAAATCAAGACTGTGTCTGGTCTCTTTGTCATCCCTTAAGTGGGAAGTTTAGATTTGTCTGTGAATTGCCTGTGAACATATGGATTCGAGGGGGAAAGAGTAATTTTAGCACTGTTTTCACAGAGGTACAGATGATAACTTTAGATATTACAGTTACAACAGTAACACCTCCTACACTGTACATGTTTATAACCTTACAGTAAACTCAGTTCTCTCGGCAAACAGGAAAATGATTCGATCTGGAAAAATCCATCGGACATGCATCTCCACACATGTATTGGAGTTTTTGCTATATTTCAATATCGTTTTGCATCTATCACGTGGTATGGTACATGTAGTAGTTTTATGAGGATGTGTGATTTTCCAGGCAGTCAATGTTTGAGCAAACAATATCAAATTGTACCTAGGTCTGTGGGATTCATCTCATGGAAGAAAGAATGTAGACCTACTGCAGCCTTTACGGAGGAGAGGCCAATGGAGACAGCTAGTTGGAATTGTTGGAGCTAGTAACTCAAATAGTAATCTTATTGTCTGTTTGTGTTTTTGTTCGTTTGTTGGTGTGTTTGTTTGTTTGTTTGTTTATCTGACACAACGGCACTTTGAAGGTTCGAGGCATATTTAGAGAGTTTGTATTGCACAAGAGAGGGCGCTGTGACCGTTTCATTCAGAGAGTTTGTATTGTACAGAGAGTTTGTATTGCACAGGAGAGGGCGCTGTGACCATTTCAGTCATTTGTTTATAATCAACACTGCGTGGCGCGGAGGTACTTGCACTCTACTGAGTGCCCCTCGAGTTCCCCTAATAAAATCAGTGTACCGTCACGAACAGGCATCGCCGATGATCATTACTATGCCGAATAAATTATGGCAGCTGAGCTCGGATAAACACATCCAATAATAATAACTCGAGAGCCCAAATGACTATTACCATAGCAACATAATGTGCCCAAAGAGCTGCGATGATTAGATTGAGTTATTATCATTCGTGTATTCCGAGACAGCCATCGGCAATAGATTGGCAATAACAAAAATGGTTGGTTTGGGAAACAACGACTGTGTATATTCACCATTTGGGAATCTCGTTAAAAGTAATACTGGTAGAGAACCGATATTGACAACTGTTTTGGGGGATCGTAAGGCCGACGGCCCCGGTGGATATACTCTCGAAGATGACTGAGACAATCTTCGCACTGCAATTATGGACATGGATCGGCAAATGATGACAAGGTGCTGGAAAATGATTTGTGACAACTGACGAGGGAGGGGGGGGGGTGTGCTTGCCTCAAAGAGTTTGCACATCATCGAAATGGGATCATCCTAATTGAATTGAAGATGATAACATACTGAAGACAAACTTGCGATCATGTTTTTAGGGGGGGGAATGCTTGAAGTGGATTTAAGCGTTATAAGATAATGTTATTGACAATGTTTATCCTGCATAATCGGTGCCCTCCAAAACAAAATCATAATTTTACCAGACTTATTTAAAATGATAAACATGTATAACAATAGTATTTGCCTTTATTAAGAAATGGTATCCTAACCTGACTTTTTATTCCAACTTATTTAGCTTATTAACTTAGTAAGCCTGCAGCCAAATTTTTTAACATCCCAAATGTAATATATATCTTTGATGTTTAAATGTATGCACTTATTGTAATCCTGTAAGCACTGAGCAATACAACCTCAGGCTTGCAAGAAGCGTTTTTAATCAACCGATCACTTGTACGCTAACAATAGTAGGGGCGGACATACTGTTTGTCTACTAGACTGCTACTCTATTTAAGGTGAATGTCTCTACAAGCATGCGTCACTTATCAGTAAATCTTTATACATGTGTATCTCACTTGTAGATATTATGCTCAACAAGAGGTGTCCAACATAAATCAAGCTGATAACAGCAGGCTCTTTCTAACCAGGTAACTCCTTCCCATGCAGGCCTCGTGTGTGTGTGTGTGTCAGCGGACACTGACCACTATCACAAGATGGCCGCCCAGGAATTATCTTGAACCCCCTAAAGCACGCTACCAAGATAATCCAGATTTTGCACAGGAAATTTTATGAAAACTTGTGAGAAAACACTGCTGTTTGATAATGCTACCATATTAGCAGTATTTAATCAAACGTGGCTCAGGGTTTAACAATTTCTTATCAACTGGAGGACAGGAGTTGCGAGAGGGGTAAGCGGAAGAAATGCACCGAAACTACAGGTAATGTCAATGCCAAAACACAAAATTAGCTGCCGCAAATCCTGAGACTAATCAGCAGGAGGGATAAGGGTTAATAATAAACATATCCACTCCCTCGTCAGAGCTGTCAACAAGTAGTATAACTCAGATATAATCTTGTGCTTGAGTACATATACAGTCATAACAAAATGGAACAGAATTCCATCAATAACAATGCCCTGTATATTTGTTCAGACAGCCTTAAACTAAACTCCCTCACCAATGCTCCCCCCCCCCCCTAAAAAAAAGAAGAAGAAGAGGCAAGTAGAATGGAGATATAGGCTTACTTGATGATGAAGATAAGTTTACAACCTCAGGTACTCGTAAGTGTATCAGGTGACCAATCAAAATGAATTGCTCCCCTTTGGCCATTGTCACCATGGCAACCAGATCTTCCAACTAAATTAGCTTGTTTTTTTCTTCTTCAAGCTATATAGGAGAGGTTTCCAGAAAAAAAACCTCCCCTCCACCCTCCCCCCTCCAACACTCAAAGACAAGGATTGAAGTCACTTATTGAAATTGATTGGGGTCTCCGCTTTCACTACAAAGTGGACCCAGTATATTGTGGATGGTTTCCAGGGAGGATAGGAAGAATGCATTTCGTGATTAGGTCGGTCGGAAAGAGGGGGGGATGGCTGGGCTGGGTGTTGGGGAGAGGACGGTTGGGGTGGGCGGGGAATGAATTCATGTTACTACAACTAAAACATTACAAACTCTGTTAGATATATTTCAACTCATTGGATAGATAGCATGCGAAATGAAGCTGTACAATCGACTAATGGATTGAACAAAGTAGTACTGAATCACTGATTGAATATAGACATGGATCCAATTCAAGATGGCAGCCAAAATGCCTTCCCCCATCCTGACATTGTGTTTCCTATACAACTTCTCATTTGTTATTCTACCTAGGTGCAAGTCTCATTTATTATTCTACCTCGGTTAAATCCCTAAGTCTGATTGAAGACTTGGTCTACCCAATCTGACCCCCGAGACACCCTCATAGACCTCGGCCAAGTGTGTAGTAGTTGCACTACTTTAGACACCTCCCCACTTAGCATTTGTCAAATCTACCACTTCCTCCCAGTGGAGGCTGTCCAATTTAAAAAGTCAAAGGTGCAGATGCTGCTAAATTATTCTCACAACTGCTACATGTATTGTAGCTAAAATCTTCTCACCCAATAAAGCTAGTAATCTTTTGATCAAAATCTGCATCTTTTAGACTTGATTTTGATTTTCAAGAACAAAAAAATGTACAGTGGAAAAAACAAGACACCGTTTCTGGTGCCAGCATTATATTTAATTAAAATAGGCCTATATTTGTGTATGACTATATGAATGTATTTCATGAGTATTTAGTAGGTATTTTAAAGGAACATTTCACAGTGCAATCGCTCATGCAATCTCGAGTGAGTCTTATTCTTGCTGTTCGGTCTTAATAAGGAGGCTAACTGATGCAGCACTGCATCCTTGGAAGAGATTATCAAGGTTTGAGCGTGAGCATGCATGACCGAATGTGCACAGTTACAAGCGACTGTAATTCAGCGTAATTCAATATAGTTATTGGGTTAGAACCAACAGGTGTACTCTAAAAAATGGCAGCCAAGTTGTCAGCCAAGATGGCAGTCAAGATGGTGCCTCCCTCCCCCCCCCCACATTTCCCTCTAATTCTAGAAAATCTTAACACAGTCTATTTTTAGAGTACACCTGTTGGTTCAAACCCAATAGCTATATTGAATTAGGCTGAATTACAGTCGCTTGTAACTGTGCACATTCGGTCATGCATGCTCACGCACAAACCTTGATAATCTCTTCCAAGGATGCAGTGCTGCATCAGCAAGGATAAGACTCACTCGAGATTGCATGAGTGAATTGCACTGTGAAATGTTCCTTTAAAATACCTACTAAATACTCATGAAAGTATTTAGTTTAATCAAATATAAAAAATCGTGGCACCAGAAACGGTGTCTTGTTTTTTTCCACTATACATTTTTTTTGTTTTTATAATTAAAAATCAAGTCTAAAAGATGCAGATTTTGATCAAAAGATCACTAGCTTTAATGAGTGAGAATATTTCAGTTACAATACATGTAGCAGTTGTGAGAATAATTTAGCAGCATCTGCACCTTTGACTTTCCAAATTGGACAGCCTCCACTGGGAGGAAGTGGTAGATTTGACAAATGCTAAGTGGGGAGGTGTCTAAAGCAGTGCAACTACTGCACACTTGGCCGAGGTCTATGAGGGTGTCTGGGGGGTCAAATTGAGAAGACCAAGTCTTCAATCAGACTTAGGGATTTAACCAAGGTAGAATAATAAATGAGACTTGCACCTAGGTAGAATAACAAATGAGAAGTTGTATAGGAAACACAATGTCAGGATGGGGGGAAGGCAGTGGGGTAAAAATCATATGATTATCGTTGATTTGGCAAGTGAAGATTTATAAAATTCAGGGATAAATGTTTGTTAGTTAGTGGTTCTAGTTGACTGTTTCAGAAAGGGAAACAAAATACTCATATTATCGTAATTATTTTTTAAATTTTTGTAATAAGGCACATGAGCAATAGAGTGGGATAGAAGATTAAAAAAGGAAAATGGATCATGAGCAGAGCATTATAGCAAGCTAGCCGAACGCTTGGGCAAGGCATTTGGTAGGGGTCCCACTTTAAACACAAACACTGTAGATTTCTTCTCTCTTTCACCCATGAAAAAGTAATAACAATAATTACGGTATAATAATAAATTAATAATTTATGATATAATTTATAGCAATTTATATTGCCCTCTCTCCAGGGCCAAATCGAGGGCTAATTACATTAAAATTCCAGTTAAAAAATAAAACAAATATCCCAGAAAAACTATGTAAACATCCCTGTATATTGGCTAGTTTTTAAAAAGAAAATAATGTACCAGTACTTTGAATTGTTTTCTCATACTGATGCAAAATAACACAGGTATCTCAATACAAAAGTGGTGGATGAATTTATTAAATTTGGTCGTAAATTTTAATTACTTACTTCATTACTTACCATGATATTACTGAACCACAGCCGGTTCTCGTGCAGCTCGACCAAGTACGACATGAACGCGTATCCCATCAGACACGCGACTGTCACACCGACCAGCATGTTGACGACACCAAAGAACCATCGTAGACTGACGTGATCCTCCGTGGTTACATCCGCATCATCATCATCTGATGAGTTATACGCTGAATCAGTCGATGATTCCTCCTTTGAAGTGAATTTCTTCTTTTTTGGGCGGAGCCTGGGTCGTGACGTCAACCTTCGCTGTCTTAGTACAAACTCCACATCACGGCTGTTTACGTCCATCGATGGGTCCGAAGAGATTTTTGGTTGGGTGGGACATGGGGTGGGGCTTGGGGTGCTGCTTGGGCCAGGGCATGGGGTGCTGCTTGGGGCGGGGGTTGGGGCGGGGGTTGGGGCGGGGGTTGGGGCGGGGGTTGGGGCGGGGGTTGGGGCGGGGGTTGGGGAGAGGCTTTGGGAGGGGCCTGGGGCAGGGCCTGGGGCGGAGCCTGGGGCGGGGCCTGGGGCGGGGCCTGGGGCGGGGCTTGGGGCGGGGCCTGGGGTGGGGCTTGGGCCGGGGCTTGGGCCGGGGCGTGGGCCGGGGCTTGGGCCGGGGCTTGGGGTGGGGGCAGGGTATGGACCTAGGTCGGGACTTTGGTCAGGGCTAGGCATAGCCAGCAGTAAATTAGGCTACAGAGGTTGTTGTTCCTAGGAATAAAACACCATAAATTTGACAATTCATTAATTTCGTTATTTGCCTACTCCCACAACTGTGAGGTACAATAGTACTTAGTAGTAAGTAGTATGTACTTCAAGGATGACCCCGATCGCCCCAATGCGAAAAGCCTAAGCCCGACAGAATTGAGTATGTCAAGCGTAATTTGTCAACACTGTTTTTAAATAACGAAAAGATCTTAGCGCAATGTTGAAAATGCAACCCGTGCATTTTCAGTGTGGTCTTTTACTAGTTTATCCAACTGTGGATTCCAGCACAGGACAGGACACTCATTGTAAACAAATGCCCTCAAGAACACCTCAATGCTCCCTTTCAAATATATTGCTTTAAGCGCCCCCAACGTTCTCTGAACGTCAATATCTTGACTTGTGCACAATATTTACAAAAATTGGCAATGGGCAAATTGCGCTGAATAACAAGTTAACGCACGCGCGCCACGGTATACAGTACACACTGTCCAAGTCCTGACCGTACCTAGGCCTAATGCACGAATTTTGCGGCTGTTTATCAGTAAAACCCACCACTAAACCCTTTTATTTTTGCATCTTTAAAAATTACAAACATAACCTACACTTCCGGTTACATGGATAGGTATAAAAAATCATTAGATATTCATTTCTTTTCAATAAACATTAAATTACTCACCTGTCAAAACAGAACTCCAGCCGCGATAATGTTGTGTTCATCGTGCTCATGCGAACAGCGCCCTCTACCGCATATTTTTTTCTGATATTGCATGTCTCGCGCACAGTACAATCTCCAAGAACCCACGAAGCAGCAATCTAATCATTAAAGTTTATTTTTACAGTCGATCACACTATTCACAACATTCTTTGCATATACATAATTCACTTTGCCGGAAAACAATCGGGGAGAACGGGAGAACTAGCGATATCTTTTTCAAAGACTACAAACTCTAGAGGACGCTCCCTATTTTTAGTTCTGTCATGTGATGTAGGAGCACTTTTGAACCAAAAGAGAGGGCGCTCGTTCATATGCACGGTTTCAATATTCGAAAGTTTTCAAGTACGAGATTTTACATTTTGTCACATAAGGCTAAACAAACGTTTAAAAAAACTTCGATGTGTGATATGCAGTTTCATAAAAATTATTTACGTATTTGGGACAAAATGAGAATATGTACTTTGATTTCGAGATATCAATTCCGTTATAAATGCTCATTCGGCCTAGCCTACATCCACTACAAAATCAAAATAACTATAGCAATATTTCAAGATATCTCTAATTATGTCGAGATAATTAGAACATATTTTAAGATATCACGAGAGTGTGAATAAATGCCACTTATGCTCGCCATTACAGAACTAACATTGCCTATGTAAAACCTAAAACACTTTTATTTACCCATAAATTTAAATTAAAAGTACTACAATAAACCTTAAAGCATCTTACAGGCACTATCTTTATACATGTACTTCTGAGCTAGCGTTCCTGAATTGAAAACTCAGCTGTTAGTTGCCAGAGACGTACGTCGTATCGACAATATTGGAGTTATTGCTGTTTCGAATATTTCAAGAAATTGGCCGGAGGCGTTATAATCCTCACTAGATCAACAATATTGTCTCTTTAACAACGGTATTGTTTTATAAGAACGCAATAACCAATCCAGTTTTATCCACGCTTGGCTCTGAAGGCTGTATGCCGAACAATCATGTGGAAGTGGTATTGGTAACAACCTTTAGCAAAGATCATGTACGAATTATGTCAAAGTGGCGATCGCTGAGGATGTATATGATTATTTGTTCATTGTTATCTTTAATGAAAGCGCATTTCCCATTGGTTCCCTCAATCATCGGTCAATTGGACAGCAATGAGGTCATCTTTCGTCGCATAGTATTGGTAAGTGTCGTCATTTCGATTAGCCTCCACACCAGGCGCTTTATTATGTCCACCAGTAGCCCCGAAATCAACTTCGTAGTAAGCAGGTGGTGCAGTATACACTCCAGGCTCCGCTCCAGCCGTCCGTACAACCGACGTGCACTCGTTCACACTCCCAGCAGCTTGCTGCCCTACCAAGACATCCATGTTACGATGCATACGAGAATCGACGACCGTTGCGCCGCCGTTGCGGTATACTACCGTCAGCCGGTCATTCGGTTTGGAGCCGGGTTTGACTACGATCTTGTAGAGATAAACTACTAGAATACCGACTATGACGATACTGAAAATAGGGACGATGAAAAAGACTAGGAAGAGAAGGCTACCAGCGTCATCTGGTTGTTGGTTCAGGTCCTTGCCGATGGTGGACTGGTTAGTTGGAGGTGTATTTTTGCTTGGCGTTTTCTCTTTTGCCAGTAATTTAACAGTGGTCCCCGGGTTGGCATTACTGTTTGAAGTGACAACGGCTTCTGTTTGATATTTAGCGGTCGTAGCTTCGGTTAGTGAGATGGGTACCTCGAGTACCTCCAAGACAACCACCTTCTTGGTCGTTCCGTGGTCATTCTGCGCCTCACAACTGACGTTGAGAAACCCA